>OY804593.1:85043373-85114605 GCA_963680895.1 Fragum sueziense
AGTGCGAATTAAAAACGACACCTATGTCATGTTACTGATCGGAACTTTAATTCAGTCTACGTCCAAGGAACTGGCTAGGTAAGAGTTTTGTTGAAATTTTAAGTCATAAAAAAATAATTTTGTAAATATAAAAAAGAAATAACCAGCTTTGAAATTTCATTATCGTTCAGTTGATTTTATTAAATTGATTTAAGAGCAATACTTATTAATTAAGTTATGCAATTAGAAATAGGAATATTGCAAGAACATTTTTTTTTAAATCGGTGAGAATGGTGCAAATAATTATGAAAATGAAAATGCAGTAATGGCGAATTGCGTAACGTTTAAATTCAGATCATTTAGATATTTGAAATTTAGAAATATTTATGATTAGTATAAATTTATCAGAACCGACTTGTAATTTCATTTAATGCCATTGTTATATGTTTAAATATCTATATATCAGACGGGCATAAGGCTAGCTTTAGGGCCTACTATGAAATAGGGGAAATACTAGTTACTGGGATAACATAAATGTTTTGATTATTCCTTATTAAGCCATTCCACACACTGAATCTTTTTTACTCCCCAAAAGATAAAAGCGCAGGAAAACGTTGTCGAAAATGAAGAAATTGCTTGTGACAAGCAATTTCTTCATTTACCACAATGTTTTCTATCCAAAAAGACAAAATAAATCCAACTTTCATTCGCGTGAAATTGTCATCTGCAACATCCATGAATTTGGACAATCTAATAAATGTCCTGGTAATGGGTTAATAATCAACAGGTGCAATAATTTGATCGAAGAAGCATAGTGTAACTGCATCTGTAAGCGGATGGTCTCATATCTCAAATTTTAATGAGTAAAATGCACTTAAATTATATTTCATCAATTATGACACATTTCGTAATTTAATACCGAAGTTTATAAAATGCCGTAGAAATTAATGGATGAAAATAAATAAGTAAATGAAAGAAAAATTAAATAAAATAAGAGAAGTAAAGGAATTTAAATTAAAAACAATAGTTGATCATTGAAGATGATATTATTTTATATAGACATTGCCTGCAGACATTAAACCAATTAAGGAAATGTTGGATCTTGATCAGACTGCGCAGACGACGTACATGCCGATCTCTATCATTACCTTTCTCACCTAAAAAGCTTTATGTAACCATATTTCATCTGAAAACCAAAATTCATCTCACAAACAACACCAGATTTGGACGTTGTCATGGAAATCGATGGAAAAAGGACGTAAATACTAATAGATAATTTTCAAATAATGCTGTTGCTTTTCTATTACTATTTCTATAATCATTACAATATAATTAGTATCGTAAAATACTGTATTTCCATCTTTATCAACATTTTAAAATTTTGTATTATGGTAAACGGTTATTTTTTATATAATTATACTACATTAACCCTTTCCCAAAAAAGACCTAGTTTTGACGTCCATGATTGAAAAGGCTTGGGAAAACGTTGAGACAAAAGAAGAAACTGCTGATAACCAGCAGTTTCTCCTTTTGTCTCAATGTTTTCTATGATATGTCATACATAAATTCGACCATTATCAACGTTCATTTTGCTGTCTTCAGCAGTTTTTGAATTGGAACACCTAAATTTGTTTCGTTTGGGAAAGGGTTAATGTGACAACGACGTTTCTGCACTAGCTTCGTTTGCCCTTTCCCAAACGGAAAAATAAACTTAGTCAACTTCATATAGAAAATTGATACAGACAAAAAAATACATCTTGGTAGGATATTTGTACAATATAGCATAGAAAATATTGAAACAAAAGAAGAAAATGCTACTAATCAGCATTTTCTTCTTTTGTCTCAATAGTTTCCCCAACGTTTTAGGAGAAAAGTCAAACTTAGGACTTCTTCTGGAAAAGGTTCAATTTTCGCAAGATGAAATTTGCTATCTATACGTTATGTTTGAATTGCATTAAACGTCGTTAAAAAATGTCATAGTAAAATGTCGAAAATAAAGAGAACAAGTTTTATTTTTTCACTTTGAAAATGAATAAATAAATAATCATTCAAGAAACTATTAATGTTATCGTTCTAATGACAATTCTAATAATTTCTCCCTTTTTCCAATCCAAGAGCCTTCGATTTCAATTTTCTTGTGGCAATTTGTATTTTTAGAGTATTTTTTTTTCTAAATAAGTGTAAACATAAACAATTATGAGCATGGATTTTGTCGGGAAAAGGGAAGATAAAAAAGTTGAAAACACGTTTATATAACTTGTTTTATTTAGGAAAAAATGAATCAAATACAATAGTACCGGCCGAAAAAGACAGTGACGTGGGCTAATGTTTACTACTTGACAACCAATCAACTCAGTTCGTATTTGTAACGGTGCAAGTCAGACGAATTGATTGGTTTTGCAGCAGTAAACATCAGCCTACGTCACTGTCATTTTCGGCTGGGACTATAATAACATATTCAATTAGTCTAAGCGAAATAAGATTTTATGAAAGTTCGAAAATATATTGAACTTCAAATACGCACAGTAACCAAATAAGGAAAAAAATGACTGTAGAACAGTTGCAACCGACACAATAGCAATGATGTTTGTGCTAAAAATAGATTTGGTCTGCCGTTATGTTTTGACAAGCAGTCGGATTTGATAAAAAATCTCGTAACTACGGTTTGAATCAAGCCGTAGTTTCGAGATTTTAAGACAAAACCCACGAAATACTATTTGTTTGTCCGAAATTACGTCACGGTTAGGGGGATAAAATCGTTCCCTATTTGGGTTGATAAAATGGAATTTATGTCATTGTATCTTAACAAAGAAAAACAAGGAGCATGCGAAGAAAAAGCAAGTCACGAACATTATCTTCTTTTGCCTCAAGATTTTCTTATATTTTCCCTGTATGGGACGTCGGAACCATGATATTTTTATGACAAGGTTTTAGATTGTACATCGTATACCGAATAAATTTGAAGCTGAAGTCCAGTTGACTTGGGCAAATATTTATGGTTATTTCTATTTAGGAAATATTAGAAACCGATTTCAATCAATGCTCCCAAATATCATGTTTTGGCTTCTCTTATCTTGATACAGTTGAAAAGCATGTGGAGAAAAGAAGAAAAGCTTGTTAGTTACTAATGGTTAAATTGTTACATGTGCTTTAAAGTGACATTTCACATTTATTTCATTTTTAAAAATATGTCTTGATGCAAAGGTTGTTTATTCTAATGCGTAGAAATGCTATCAGTTTTTTTGAAGTTGTTATTTATAAGCGAAAAATACGCTTTAAAGTTGAGACAGAAATGACAAATTCTATATAAATCTGAACTGTTGTCCACAACAATTTGTTTAATTTTAGCACAAAAATAATATATTTCTTGTAAATGGTTCACTATCTTGACATGAAATTTTCAGAATTTTCACAAGAAAAGATGCTCTTTCAGATAGGATAAAAGTAAAATTTATGTAAAAATAATTGTGAAATGTCACTTTAACATACAATTTCTAAGAATTTCGGATAAGTCAAAAAATGCCTACAGATATGTCGCGTTATTTTTGTATCACTCTTGAATCCAAAATAACTCGTGTAGAAGTATTATTTTAACATTCATCATGCTATGTACCCACTTCCGATTAGATCAACTTGATAAATGCCGACCAATCGATCGAGTTCAGATCGTGTTCGGTCGGTATGTGCGATCGGGAGCGTGCGGAATGATCGAACTTGATCCGAATCGCTGCTGGGACTTTCTTATCGACATTGAAGAAGTCATTTGGCATTTGGAACACAACATCATTAAAGGGACATTTCACATTTATTTCATTTTTTAAAAGTATGTCTTGATGCAAAGATTGTTTATTCTAATGGGTAGAAATGCTATCAGTTGTATGATGTTTTTATTTATAAGCGAAAAATGCGCCTTTCTAGTTGAGACAGAAATGACAAACTCTATATAAATCAGAACTATTGTCCACAATAATTTGTCTAATTTTAGCACAAAAATATTTATTTCTCGTAAACGATTCAATATTTTGACTTGAAATTCTCAGAATTTCCACAAGGAAAGATGGTCTTTCAGATAGAATAAAAGTAAAATTTATGTAAAAATAATTGTGAAATGTCACTTTAACGTTGAACCAGCTAGTGATTTACTTTCACGACTTTGGAAAACGTTCCTGGTTGAGAGTAATTTTCTCAATACCTTTCAGTGGGCTACGATGTCCACAAATGTCAGATTCTTGTACCCATTGTCTGTCTTTTCACAGAAGCTTTCAATCCTTTCTTAACCCTTTCCCAAACAAGACCTGGTTTTGACGTCCCTAATAGAAAAGGCTTGGGAAAAAATTGAAACAAAAGAAGAAACTGCTGATAACCAGCAGTTTCTCCTTTTGTCTCAATATTTTCTGTGCCATATTTTACACAAATCCTATCTTTAATAGCAATCGTTTTGTCATTTGTGGCAGGTTTTGAAGTGGATTACCGTAAAATTATGTCGTTTGGGAAAGGGTTAAACAATAAATATACTAGACAAATGTACAAATTAAAGATTGTACGAGCTACAGCTAACACAAATGAACTAGATGTGTAAATGCATTACAGTCGACACTCGTTGTGTCGAAGTCAGAGGGGCCGTCAAAATACCTCGACATATCCGGAGTTCGACTTATCCGATTTTGATTATTTTTTATGAAAACAATATAATTATTATGTAACCATTTTAATGGGCATCATATATTGTTATGTCCATGATTAAAATATAGTAGGAAAAGGACGAGCAATTTCTATCCGTTACCTACTAAATTTCAATGTGTTTGTTTCGGAATTCATTTTGATATCCATATGTTGAGGATGGGACATGACTGTCAATTCGACTTAAGCGGAATTTCGACTTATCCGATGTCGAGATAAAGAGTGTCGGCTGTATATTGTATCGTGTAAAGCGTTTAGGAAATCGGAGAAAATACTCATCATTAGCATTCTTTGCTTGTCTCTCCATCTTTTCAATCCTTTATTGACTAGAGACCCGAAAGGCATGGGTTGATCTGTAAAATGTCTCTCAAACGATGAACTCACTAGTAGTCTAAAGTAAGGGATATTACTTTGGTTTTCATCGTAAGATTAAAGGTTATTGCAGATTTTCGCCAAAATCTTCGTACAACATCGTAACAACAGCTTTAAAAAGCAGAGTTACGATGTTTGTGAAAAAATACGGCGATATTTATGTCTAAGTTAGTATTAGTTGTCTGTGTCGAGCTGACATTCGCAACCTTTTTCTTAACCCTTTCCCAAACAAGACCGGGTTTTGACGACCCCAATAGAAATGTCTTGGAAAAACATTGAGACAAAAGAAGAAACTGCTGATAACCAGAAGTTTCTCCTTTTGCCTCAATATTTTCTGTGTCACATCATACACCAATGTCTTCATTGTAGACATACATTTTGTCGTCTGCAGCAGCTTTCAAATTGGAACAACCCAAAATTTTATCGTTTAGGAAAGGTTTAAACCCACTTTATATTTTTCTTGTGTTTAAAACAGTGCTACTGAATGGAGGGATGCTGTCTTTTTTCTCAAAATGCAATATTCCATTTATGTTGCATCAAACCCCAAGTTGTGTGTACTCACTGGAATCGTCTCCATAAGACGATTCCAGTGAGTACCTACAACGTAGGGATTGGACTTGCAATAGCATTGAGAATGTCTTCACCCCTCTTATCTGTTGTTCTGACACATGTAGGCTATGTGTTATGTGATTCGAATGAGTACCTACAACATGCAATTTTTTCGACATACTGATACTTTCCACGTTCAACTTTTGTCATCTGCAATGGCTCTCAATGGCTCCCACTGAGTTGAACTGATGTATATTCGTTTCAATAAATTGTGTTGTTTGGCAAGGGTTAAGGTAAAGTTGTCTTCGCAACTATTGTGAAATTGTGACATCGATTTTTACAAACTCGTTCAGTTAACCTTAAACTAAAGGAAATCGCTTCTTATTATATAATTTGTCAGTCTTATGAGGGAAGAACACAATCATGGAATACGCACTTTACTGAATTTATCGCAATTTCTTTAATGCTTTTCGGTGGATTATCGGGAAATAACGGTAGATTATCATTTTGATAAACCCATCGCCTATTCAGTGAAATTATCAAAAAATTGTGCCCCGCTTTCGTTCATTTCACCCTATCTGACGTTATTCAAGCCGGGCCAAATAAGTGACATCATCATAAACGTTGCATAGCAGTCACGTGAAATATGACGCGCATTAAAGAAATCCGTCATAAAATTTTTGCATTTTGTCTAATTTTTGCATTAAAGAAATAGAATAATCGTTTGTTTTTCGTGTAAGATCGAATTATATTTCATTTCGTGAACAACGAAAGCTACATTTTCACTCGTGGCTTCGCCACTCGTGAAAATAAAGCTTTTGTTGTTCACTCAATGAAATATAATTCGATCTTACACTGAAACAAACGATTATCCTCTATGACTTCATTTTAGAAGAATTTTTTTATCGGGATAATGCGATGGAATCGTGTACCAACATTACAAAAAGTCGATCTAATATCATAAAGATTCATGATGTTAAAAAGTCAATGCGACATTTTCTCATAAAGCGCCAGACAGCAAAAGGTTAAATGTTCAAGGTTATATTACATTATATTGATTGCTTAACACTACTCTTACCTTTGAAATTGTATAATTTCCAAATGGTGGAAGTGTTTGTATTATTTGTAAAATGTAAGAAAATCGGTACATAATATTTCTAAGTGAAAATCGGCATGACATCCTTCGTCTGAGAATTCTGTGGTTTTCTTGTTTTAACAATGTTTCTTTTCTCAGTTCTATTTGGAATAGTTATTTTCTTTAAAATAACGGTAAACGATTTGTGCCAACCCGATCATTGTCTCTCTCCTTGGAAGTGTAGAATGAGACCAGACTGTACATAGTTGTAGTCCGATCTTATTCTAGATTCTAAATTTGACGTTGATGATAAAAAAGGGCTTCACCTTGACAGATGAGACAACAATGGTTTTAAAAAGCATATCGTCGCTTTTAAACAAAAACCTCGTATCTGCAGCTTAAAACAAGCTGCAGATACGAGGTATTCGTTAAAAAGTATCGAAATTCGATATATAAATATCGACTTCTTTTTTCTCTCGTTGTTTTCCATAGTTTCTATAGACAAATGATGTGTCTCATCCTTGAATTTGGGACAGAGAGATGAAATAACGAGAATAAAAGTTGACCCTTTCCCAAACGAGAAAAATCGACTGGACCAAATTCGAAGGTGTTGCAGTTGATATAGGCTAAATTAAAAGTCTGTATGATAGGAAGAAAATATTGAAGTAGCCTAAAGTAAAAAACAATCAGCATCTTCTTCCGTTTTTCCAAACTTGGATATTTTTGTATTAAAAGGGCATCATTGTTTGTGAAAGGGTTAAATCCGTCTGCATTATTTGCACAAAGTACATAAAGGTAGACTGGAGGCCGACACGTTTAGACTGGGTCATGTCAGTCTGACATTCTAGGGCAGGGAATGTAACTCTTACAATAAATCATTACAATCGACGTGATTAAGCCCCTTCCTAATCGCCAAAGACTTTCCCAGGCAATAGTTTCAAATGTTTTAACCCTTTCCCAAACGACATAATTTTGGACTGTTCCAATTTGAAAGGTGATGCAGACGACAATTTAGAAGTCAATAAAGAAAGGATTGGTGAACAATATAGCTTAGAAAATATTGAGACAAAAGGAGAAACTGCTGGTCATCAGCAGTTTCTTCTTTTGCGTCAGTGTTTTCCCAAGCCGTTTCTAATAGGGACGTCAAAACCAGGTCTTGTTTGGGAAAGGTTTAAAGCCAACCCTTTCCTAAATAACATAATGTGCGGACTAGTCAAATTTTGAAAAAGTTGCAGAGCCCAAAATCGATGTTACAATTGCTGAAAATTATTTTCATATACATCCCTATTGTTGTCAAACCTTTCAAATACCAACAGTCCAAATCCCTGAGGTTTGAGAAAGGTGCGAGCCTATATAAATTTGTTGTCAAAGGCCTTTGTAGTGTGCAGAAATTCAATTAGCTCTTTAAAAAGCCGCCAAAGTCAGTGCTCAGATGTTAGATTATAAACGGATAACGAATGGGCATTATTCATTTTATTTTCAGATATAGATATTTGATGCCGGGCGAATAAACAGACGTAATATCAACATGCCACCACCGAAGAAGCCTAAGTGTGGACGGACATCGCTGGAGCAGTTCCTGACAGACGAGGAGCGGCTGAACCAGGGCTCGAGCACAGCACCGACAGGTAGCGAGACCCTGCGTGTGGTGAGTCAGCGGGACTCGGAGGGTAACAGCCCCATGGGGTCGGTGGATATGGAGGTCTCGGACGGGGAGGTGTTCGACAGCTCTAAACAGCCCCGCCCCCGGGCAGACTCAGACAACAAATCCACGGACGATCAGGAGAGCTTGTTTAAGAGATTGTTCAGAAAAGCTCATTCCGTGGACGAGCAGAAAGTTCCGGGAAGTCCCGAGCAGGATGTTCCGTCACCGACATCGTCACCGCTCCTCTCTACAGATAAAGATCGTATATCTGCCTTCAAACTGAAATACGAGGAACATATGAAATATATGAGTGTGAAACGTGAGATGGATAACAGCGAATTCTTTCAGGCTAGTCGTCAGTCACCACAGAAACAGTACGATAGACAGACGTCCAGGTGTTACGGGGATAAAGATATGTTTGATCTCAGGATGCGCCGCTGCTCCGAGTCCACACAGTTATCCACGGATCATAACAGACTGATAGACACTCTAGTCGCATCGGCTCTAGCGAGCAGTGCCGCGCAGTCCATCATATACTCAACACGGCCGGTCACCACGCAGGATACATCTGGATCTACGTCCTCCAGCTCGGTGCACGGGTACCGAGTCTCCAGCGACATGGGCCACGTCTACAGCACAGACTCTGAACCCCACGATCTGTCTAAACGTACAGCGATGACGACCTCAATCACGAACTCACGATTCTTTAATCTGAACAATACAGTCTCGAGTGATAGAATGCACGCGTCTTACAGTGAACTAGCATATAGGGACGCTCCAGATCGGACGTTAGATCGGAATAAACGATATCTGGACACTCACAGGCATATTGTCGGACTTTTGTCGGATCAGGAGGAGCAACGACGCCGGAGCGCGGAGACGAGCCCGAAACATGTGATGGAAAAGGAGAATATCGTGCAGAACATACCGGCACGATATCCGAACGGCCTGTATCATCCGTCAAGTCTTAACTTACTTGGAAGTTATGGGAGATTTGATCAGCGACGGTAAGCATGTGCAATTATTTTCTTTCTTACCCTTTCCCAAACCAAACGACAAATGCATACCACAAAAAGGATGGTGATACAGATATCGCTGCTTTTCAACGAAAACCTCGTAACTTCAGATGAAAAGCGACGATATGCTCTTTCTACAATATAACGCATAAAATATCTATGCCAAAGGAGAAAATGCTGGCTATCAGCATTTTCATCTTTTGTATCAATGTTTTCCCTATTTTCTTTAAGGGACGTCAAAACAGTGTCTTTTTATGAGCTTAAATATCTGTTTTCCTCTGCAACACAACAAAATTGTGGATATGTCGTATTGAAAAGGTGATGCAGTCAAATCAAGCATTGTCTGCGAGAGTGTTGACAGATAGAATAATGTGGTTAAGCAGACCTCTTCCTGTATTGTCTTGGGCATGAGGAAATACATGTACGATTGATGTTTAAAGGTAAGATTTATCATTTGTTTAACCCTTTTCCAATCAACAAACCCGAAGTAAGCGAATGAATTTGTGTACGATATTGTAGTACAAAACACAAAATATTGAGGCAAGAGGAGAAAATACCGTGACGATTATATTTGTCGACGGGTCCAAAATGAGGATTGTTAAAGAGTTATTAATGAATGGTATGTTGGTGGAAAAGAATAGTATGTTGACAGTCAACATTTTTGTTTTTCTCTAAAAAAGTTGGTTTTTGATACCCTGACCTATCCTAAATAGAGAACATAAATGCCTTTCCCAAATGCCATTTTTGTGGGTTTTCTAATTCGAAAACTATTACATATGACAAAATGGACCTTGATAATGATGTGATTCGTGTTCGATATATCAAAGAATATCTTGAGACAAAGTCAGAAATACTGATTGTCATCATTTTGTTCTGTTGTCTCGATGTTTTTCCAATCATTTTAATGGGTTCTCAGCAACCATGTTTTGTTTGGGCAAGGGTGAAATCATTTCCATAAATACGTTGATTTTCTATGAAAGTAAGAAGGTTGCCATAGAAACAAAAGTACTTTGGAATACATGTATTTAAATTCTAAATATGAAATATGGGAGTGAATTTATATCAATTGAAACTGTCAACAGCAAATTCTCGTTGTCAAAGCAACCGATTTAGAAAGGTGATATATTTAGCTTTTCCCTGATCATAGATCATAGTCTCTAGCGAAGCTAGTCGAAAATAGAGTGTACGCAAAACACATACCCTAATGTATCAGGGAGGTTTGATGGCGGGCTCCATACTGCTGGGTGGGTCTTGCGGGCATCTCCCAGATTTTTTTTGAATATTTAATGTAGATGCTTATGAAATACCAAATGCCCACATGGAGCCACGAATTACCATGGTCATCGTGGCTCCTGGCGGGAATTTGGTACGTCTTTTAATGGCGATTCAGGTGTTTATTTCAAGAGAAACAAAACAAAATCCACATAATTTTATTTAAAAAAAATGCGATGTGTACGCAATTGCGTTTAAAATTGTGCACGGTTTGCTGCGCCAATGATAGTAGGCTACTTACTGTACATAGTGCATTCTTGAGAGCCCCCCCCCCCCCCTTCCTAATATAAATTAAGCAAAGTTCGGCTGTCGTCTGCAGCAGCTTTTAAATGGGCTTATCTTATCGTTGGTTTTTTTTCGAAATAAATTTCTTTCATTCTGCAAGATACATTAGTTTTTTTTTTCTCCATGACAATGTTAGAAACGGAGTCCGTCGACGATTTAATTAATTCTCCTTTTCTCTCAATATTTTCATTGTCATGACCTGAAACTTTTCTAGCACAGAAAAGGCATTTTTTAGAATGTTATGCCTTCAATTTTATTCAATAATGAATGACGTTGCTTTGGACAGGCTTCAGCTTTCAGTAGATAGACTATTCATGATCGTGTATGTAGATAGAAATATCGATAGATAGATCGCCGTGTCCAATACTCCTAGTACTTTGATTTTGACAAAGTTATGTCCCTTGACTGATTTAATGAAGCAGGTGCGCTCTATTACCGAACTTGGGGTGAAAAGGTTGAATGAACATTAAACTGACCAGCGGTCAAGACTCGATGACCTACTGACCATCGCGTAATCGGTGTGAGGCGTAAGTATCCGCCTATACGTCCACCCGCAACCTCCAATATTACACCAATATTCCTACAAACAATGGGTTTTCGGGGGTCATTAATTCATAATGAAGAGCTCTATCATGACAGGAAATTCTGTACATTGTAGAAGTCATTTGTAAAAGATAAGTGTTCGATTGGTCTCTATAGATAAGGTTGTGTTTTAACTAATGTTTCTGCACCGGATAGTTACACTATTTTAGGTCACTTTTATGAACTGTCAAACCTAAAATTATGCAAATTGTCGTTTTGACAGATAATTCGCAGCTGCCCCATTCTGAATGATATGCTTATGATTGTGTATGTCCAATTATGTATGATGTATCTCAGAATCAAGGGTTAATTCTGGAGGATATTTGTTATGCTGGTTCAGGTTTTCCACTGGTCAAATTTTGTTCGTGTAGAATACTATGGTCAGTAATTCCATTTCGGCCAATGGCTATTGGCTAATGCATCTCTTAGCTAATTATGTATGGCTGTTCAAAAATAGCATGTGTGTGTGATTGAAATGGGCCGTTTTAGTGGATCAAAATTAGGTTAACCTGTTTGTTTTAAAACACAAATTGGCATGGATAAGAGAGAAACATGACCATAATTTCAAGTTATTTGTGAAAGGAAGATATATTAGCACCCATGTTAATGGATTGATTCTTGTTGGAATAAGATTAAACCTCATGTTCAATGTTGTAGTTTGAACAATGGTAGTTTATTTTTAGAAATAAATGAGTTCAGTGCTTCAAGTGCTCTCAGTGCAAGGTGCAAAGTCTTCTACACTGAAAATAGTTGTTTCAAATTCATCTGTTATGTGATTGGATTAGTAAGATAGAATGTGTCCTGGTATTTGGATTAATTGATGTTAAGAAAGAAAAAATTGGCCATAAAGCCCAAGAACTAAATGCTACTGAAGATCAACCTTGCAGTTAACCCTTAACCTTTGTCATGCTGAAATAAACAGGCTACAGTATATAATAGACTGCAGGGTTTTAACCCTTGTCATAATTGCAAACATCCTTTCTACCAAAATTGTCTTCCAAAAATGGTGTGATAATCATCAACCTTTCTGGGCTAGCAGCTTGAGGCTTGTTAGGACGTTATGGTTGTACTGGCTTGAGAAATTACAGGAATTCATGGTTAGGTGCTCCAGCTTCTGCAATATGACCATATCAGTTGAAAGAGGCATTTAACCTGCATCAATCAATCAACAAATTGATTGACCAATCAATCATAAGAATGTGAGTTTATGTAGCTGATATTGAGGGAAAAAACAAATAATACAAAGGTTAACCTAATTAGTAAAAACTGTAAACATTTGGGGTTAATGGGTCATCACCGATATCTTTTACAGAGCTGTAGATAAGAGTAAACCATGACAATCTTAAACCTCTATTTCTCTTACAAACTCGACAATGATGTGGGTACTCATTAGCATCATTTTGAAAACAAGATTGTAATGAATGCCCACAATTTAGAGTTGGATGCATTATAAGTGGCATTTTGTGGTTTTAACCCTTTCCCCAACAAGGCCTAGTTTTGATATCCTTAAAGGGAAGCACTGAGGAAAACATTGAGGCAAAAGGAGAAAATGCTGATAATCAGCATTTTCTACTTTTGCCTCAATGTTTTCTTTGCTATATTATAATTTTATCTTATCTTATGTTTATCAACCTTCAGTTCTTTTTGACACAAGTAGCAGCTTTTGAAGTGAACCAACCTAATATTTTGTCATTTGGGAAAAGGTCTATTGTAAATACCCTCTGATATCTAGAGCCTTATATTTGTAGTAATAATAGACAATAATGAAGAGTTACATGGATAGGTAGATCAATATGTATGGTTCGGGATATCATGACTTGTCCGATCAGTATCACAATGTGGGGGGAATACAAATAAAGAATGAGTATGGGACGTACCACACACCCCAGAATGAGCCGGGATCCAGCGTACAAGTGGCATCTGTTGTTAAACTGCTGCAGGATCAGAGCATGTTTGCTGGGTAGGTATCTAGGTGATACATGTAACATTGTGTAGATAAAATTATGTTAACCCATTCCACACATTGGTGTTTCTTGATTCCCTTCAAGTAATTTCTTCATTTGCTAACCATGCTCTCTTTGAAGAGTTATCAACAGCCCTGATTTTGATCTAAAACAACAATAGATGGAAGCAGAGGCAACAAGAATTCCAAAGTGGACATATGCAAATATTTTTTCTGACAGTTTGTATCAACTGATATGAATTACAAAAAAGAAAAGCTGATAGCCTTCTTGTTTATATCTCTGTATGTACTATTTTGCAGTGATTCTGTAAAGGGAGATGAAGCAGGGAATCTGGTGTCACCAGGCGGGTACCTACCTGTTCACTCCATGATGACCCACGGTCCACAGGCTCCGACATCCACCACCCTCGACCTTGTAGATGGAAGTGAACGATTTCATCCTGCCTTCATGAATCCAAGCCTTATGGCTGATGGTAGAAGAATAAAACATGAACATGCCCCTCATGGTAAACTAGCTTTCTCAACCTTTTCCTTGAAAGTTGCTGCAGATTAACAGAGGTTGATTAGGATAGGATCTGCGTATGATATAGCTCTGAAAATATTAATTAGGTAAAAAAAGAAAAAGCTGTTTATTATTCATGAGTTTAGAAAACTGAAGTTCAAGATTTAACAACAAATCTTTTCAAGTCTGTTTCTTTTTGAGAGTGAATTTAATGGGCATGTTATTAAGTAGACACTTAAAATTAGAAAAAATATCATTCAAATGAGAAAAAAGGCATTTGTCTATCGTCGGTGCTATGACAAAATTGCGTAACAAATTAGTTACGCAATTTTGTCAATTTTCGTTTATAAATGCTTTCTACTAAGTCTGTAGGAGCGCATATTCTGTCAAAACAGGGTTTTTCTACACCTATTAGAACCCTTTCAATTATCATGTGACAAAATTGCGTAACTCAATTTAGCTGACAAAAATGCGTTGTACATAGACAAATTTTTTACACGAAAGTAATAAAAGGCTGAGAAATGGCATTCTCCTCTGTTTTTCTTCTACATTGACCAATAAATGAACCGTAAGTTATGTTCAATTACCTTATTTTACCTTAAAGAAGATGAATTGTTCATGTAGTTATTGAGTTACGCAATTTTGTCAGCACATTTTTTAAAGCAGTAAAAAGTACTAAAAAGGTTTTTTGGCTCTCCTGAAAAAAATGGGTTTGGAGCAAAATTCCAGTTACGCAATTTTGTCATAGCACCGACGCTATGCTGTCTAGGACGTTACTCACATAATCTGGATTTCCATTACTTTGCAAGAATTAAAATGTATGTTTTTGTGTTACAGGGACAGCTATAAATAAACTGTGTCAGGTGTGCAATGATAATGCCTCTGGTTTTCATTATGGTGTGTGGTCGTGTGAAGGATGTAAAGCCTTCTTCAAAAGGAGTATACAAGGTTAGTGAAAAAATTTTCAATGGCAAAAAGTTTGACTGTCTCATTTCGGAATTTGCTGTCAATTTTGATTGGACAGAATTTGTGTGTACTGTAATAAAGCATAGAAAATATTGAGGCAAAAGCTTTTGTCTCAATGCTTTCATTACCCCTTTCTATTACGGTAGATATTTTTCTAGGATACAATCAGACACAATTACAACTCAGGTAGACTTTTTTAGTAATATCTTAATGTAAATTCTCGTTAGTAATATTTCTATTACCTTTAGGTGTTAAAAATCGTATGGTGTAACTAGCATTTATTCTGAACAGTCACTTTTCAGTCAACATGCAAATGGTTATTGCTTCACATTAATTTTGTAATTCATCTAATTTTAAACAATATTACAGGTCCAGTAGATTATGTGTGTCCAGCTACAAATCAATGTACAATCGATAAACATCGGCGGAAAAGTTGTCAATCTTGTCGTCTCCGGAAGTGTTACGAGGTCGGAATGAACAAGGGTAGCCAGAGAAAAGACCGCAAATCATCAAGCTCTGTGAACGGTAAAACTCCGAAACGTCCAAGATCAGAATCAGGAGAAGGAAGTGGAATATCGTCCAGTAGTAGTCCCACACCTGTAAAGGTATGTTCCATTTCTCTGTTCTCAAAATGATAGTGAACAGCAACAGATAAGAGGGAAAATGCATATTAGCACATGCAGCTTGATCTTAGTTTACACTTTCTGTGATTTATTTTTAGTCATGATGTTTTGGAGAATTTGACTTTATTATTGAAAAATAAATTTAGACTGAATTTAGTTCATTGTACATCCAATGCTATAAGGACTTTGACTTCAAGACATTTTAATCATATATTAATTCGGCATGAAAATGGCTAATGGAATTATGATTTAGCATTAAAGGTTTTCAGGTTTTAACCATTAAATCTAATTCATAAGCATAGCAGTTATGATAGTGTTTTGTCTTTTCTTCCTAGAATCCGAGAAAGTCGACGACTACCCTAGTCCTTGAAGCGTTAAGTAAAGCTGATCTCCCGAGCATAGAGAGCTATCACAATCACAGTTTACCGCCATCCAGGGTGCACCTGCTCAACTCTTTAGTCAAACTCGCAGAACGAGAACTTGTGTTCCTTATCAACTGGGCTAAAAATGTGCCAGGTAAGAAATATTGGTGCACTTAACCCTCTCACAATCAAGCATGGTTTTTGACATCCTTAATATCAAAGTCTTTGGAAAACATTTAGCTGAAAGAAGAAAATTGAATGCTCATAACTAGCATTATCAACACTTTCTGTGTGACAATGTGAACATCATTATCAATATTTATTTCATTTTCTGTTTCATCTTTTGACTTGGAAAAGTCCAAATCCTAAATGTTTAGGAAAAGGTTAGTTGGGAAGTACATGTATGATATAATGTAGAAAGCATAATAGGTGTTAAATCTATCCTATGAATAATTAAAGATGTTTAGAATTAGTTTTGTCACTTGGAAAATCAAGCTATTACCTGGGCATAGGCAACCAGGGCATTTGCTGTAGAGTGAAGATGTCCAAATACTCTTGCTAGGGAAGTATAATACAATGCAATTCTATTTAGCCTTTCCCTTATACAGTGCAATTCTATATACCATTTCCCTTACATCACCTGCTCTTGATGTCCCTGATAGAATAAGCATGGGAAAACATCAAGACTAATGAAGAAATTGTTTCAAACCAGCATTTTCTCCATTTCCCGCAATATTTGCTATGCTACATTGTTCATCATATCTTTTGCAACATCTTTTTTATGCCCCCGATAGGGAGGCATCATAAATTTGACTTGTCCGTCTGTCTGTCTGTCCGTCCGTCTGTCTGTCCGTCCGTCATTCCGTCCAAAAACTTTAACATTGGCCATAACTTCCTTATTACTTAACATATTCGCTTCATACTTTACCACAACATTCCTTGGTACATTACCTTTCTGTAGGCACCTACTTTGGTGACCTTGACCCCTGGATGACCTTGACCTTGAACATAGATTGGCCATAATTTAAAATCAAAGCGGTGTTGGGGGCATTGTCATCTTACAGTGACAGCTCTTGTTGTTGTCAACAATAGCTTTAAAATTTGAAAATTCTATGCTTTCGTTTTTGAAAAGTCTAAAATATTCTTTGTTTTGGAAAGGGTTAACAATACCAGTAAATCAATGACTTATAAAGTACCTTAATACATCATTACAGGTTACACAGATTTAACATTGGGAGACCAGGTACACCTTATAGAATGTTGTTGGATGGAGTTGTTGTTACTCAACTGTGCCTTTAGATCTATGGAAAATAGGGGTAGAAGTCTCGTGTTTGCTCCAGACTTAATACTAGATAGGTAGGAATATTATATTTCTGCTACAACTATATAACCAATTACGCATAAAATTTCCATTGAATTAAGTCCCAATGCTGTTATGAGAAAAGAGGGAGAGATTTCTTAGTAGAATAGTCCAAGTATAGCTTTGCTTGATCCCTGTATCTCAGATTATCTAATTTAGACAACACAGTAGACTTTTGCATTGCATGGGAAGTGAAATTTTGCTCAATAAATGAATTCATATTCATATCATTTTATGAGCTAAAAAAAAAGAAGTCAAAACTTGTTAAATCTAATGTAAAGCTCTGACAGTACTTTAACAATGGGTAGATAAAGAATTTAGAATCAATAACAAATCTGAAGCTTGTATTCTTTGACACATAAAACCATTCCCACAAAGCACTGCTTTATACCCCACAAGTTCATTCCTTACTATTCGATGTAATATCCATTCATTAGTGTGGTAACCTAATATACCTTCGAAATCTAGACAAGAGGAGGCGATGGCTTTTCAGAACACAATATTTCACTTATTATGCACCAAAACCCTATGTTGTGGGTACTCATCGAGACTATTCCAATGAGTACCTACAACATAGGATTTGGAATTTAAATAACATATTTGAAATGTCTTCACCCCTGATTATCTGTAGCCCTACCTTCCATTCAATAACTTCTGTATTACAGGCCATATTGGAGCACTGTGGGTATGTGCGAGATTCTGGATCAAGTCAGTGCCGTGTCCGAACAAATGGTGCGCTTTGATCTTCACAAACAAGAAATGTTGCTGCTACAGGCTACAGTTCTTGCCAATGCAGGTGAGCTTTTGTGATTAATTGATTTGGCATAGTAGATTTAACCCTTTCCCAAACGAGACCTGGTTTTGACGTCCCTAATAGAAATGTCTTAGGAAAACATTGAGACAAAAGAAGAAACTGCTGATAACCAGCAGTTTCTCCTTTTGTCTCAATATTTTCTATGTCATATTTTACACAAATTCTATCTTTAATAACTTCCATTTTGTCATTTGGGGTAGTTTTTGAAGTGGATCACCCTAATTTTGCTGTTTGGGAAAGGGTTAAACCTTAAGGTCCTTAGCCACTCTGGTCTTTGGGACGAAACTTTTAATCAAGGCCTTATCTCCATAAGATTTAAGCTGTTGGATTGAAAGTATTACAATGTTAACAATCATTATTATTAAAACATGACACAAATGTTTATTTAGATCTCTGAAGAGAAGTTGCATTTAAGTGTTTTCTCTTGCTGATACTATGATATATCTCTAACCCTTACCCCTACCCTAACCCTAACCATTGTGTGATAATGGGTTTACATTAATTATTTTGCAGAGGTGAGGAGACTAGCAAGTTACTCAAAGTTACACGAGATACAGCAGACAATACTAGACTGTTTAGTGGATGTGGCACAAAAATATCATCCAAACAATATGAGACATATTCCGTCTATACTGTTATTACTCACACACATCCGGCAAGCGGCCGAGCGTGCAACATCGTTCTTTCAAAATGTGAAGAAGGAAGGAGTCGTGGAATTTTGTGACTTGTTGACGGAAATGCTCGATGCTCAGTCCGATGATAAAAAGTCGTCGTTAACTACCTCAGAATCATCATCATTGAACATTGAAACAACAACAACATCATCATCGTAGCCTTCAACAGCTTCAAGCTGATCAGCATTTATTGTGGTATTAATGTTGTGGAAATGCCTCATGCAGATGAATGTGAAAATGTATCAAAATGCATATTTGAAAGAAATCTAATAGATCTAGGGAACAACATATAGAAGATACTTATTGGAATATATTCAAAGAGTCTCTCCACGTTGATATTACCTTTAAATCTTTCCGAACTAACAGGCATTTCATTCAGTTCAAATTTGGAAACTTTGCAAAAAAACTAAAATTGCATATTTTTCAGCCTCCACACAGAATCAAATTAGGGGTAAACAAACATCCCGTTCCTTCCCCTCTAATATATTTGATACATTTATTTGATAAGGGTTGTCAACACAAAGAATTGTTTAGGAAAGCACTAAATATGCATTTTGAAACATGTTCACATTGACTTTCACATTTTGTTTCACATTTTAACTCCGGTGTTCAGTGGCACCCTAAATACACATATCATACCATGCACTCAGGGGAGAGTTTATTTCTGTTTCACATTTTCCCCTTATCAGTGATTCATATTATTTTGTTCATGATAACAGTGAATAGTCAAGTGAAATATTGATAAGCCATTAACCTTTTTCAAATAAGACCTGGTTTTGACGTTCCCAATATAGGAAAGGCTTGGGAACACATTGAGGCAAAAGAGGAAACTGCTGATAACCAGCAGTTTCTCCTTTTGCCTCAATATTTTCTGAGCCATAATGTACACAATTTGCCTTTTGAATTTATACCAATTTTTGTCCTCTAAAGCAGCTTTTCAATTGGAAAAGTTTCATTTTTCACCGTTAGGGAAAGAATTAAAGAATCATTGTAATCACCAGTTAAATTATTTGTCTCTGAATTAAAATGTGAAAACTTATGTTTTTTTCCCGTATTGAACAACTGGGGGAATACTGTTGTACCATTGTCTGTCAGTTTATCTCTCTGTCTTTCAGAAAACTTTAAGTGAAAACTTAATGCGGAGGCATTTGTGTTTCACCAAGACCTCTTGTTATTAGTTACAAAGCTTATTTCCTTCAAACAGTCTTTATTGACTGTTTTGTCTCAAGACTTTTTCAATGCAAGGAATCATGTGACACATCATTTCCATAATCATAAATAATTCTGTTAATATATGGGCAATTTGAAAATAGTTTAAAGCGGAGACAGCGGAAATACATTATGGATTTGCTTGATGAAGGGATTTTTCAAAAATCTTAAGTTGAAAAAGTTTTTGGCGACCATGTAAAATTTTTCTTGATCAGCATACACCTTTTCATCGGCTAATCTCTTAAAAAAATACCACATTCAGTTGACATATTTTGTCCTTGTATTAATAGAACATTGCATATTTTCTGCAATTGCCAATTGTTATGGCATATGATTTCATGTCGACATTATTATTGGTTTGTTTTGGTTTCAATTTATAAGTTTGAAGATCTTTTTTGAACAATCAAGTGCTATTATTTAAATCATATTTTATACAGTGCTTCATAAGATTTGTTAAAGATTATTGGTTAACCCTTGCCCAAACAAGACCTGGTTTTGACGCCCCAATCGGAAAAAGGCTTAGAAAACATTGAGGCAAAGTGAGAAAAGGCTGGTAACCAGCATTTTCTCCTTTTGCCTAAATATTTTCTTAGCTATGTTATGCATAAATCTAATCTTAAATAACATATGATTTGTTGTCTGCAGCAGCATTCAAATTTGATGTTCTTGAAAATTGTGTCATTTGGGAAAGGGTTATGTCTCACTCAGGTACTCGTTGCATGGTTAAAAAGTTGTTGAAATTTTATTGTTATAATGTGCTGATTATGCATACAATCTAGAGTATTCAGTTGATAAGTTCTACTTTTTTTTAGCTACAGATAAGAAAGAATTTGGACTTGTCAAAATGCAAAAAAAAAATAAATTCATTGTTCTTTTACATTAAAAGAAAGATTGTGTTCTGTTGTATTGCTTTCTGAAAAAAAAATACGAACAGTCTGCAATTTGTCATGTTATTTAGACATGTGGGTAAAATTAATGTTTTACTGTTTAATGTTTTAAATACCGATTCTACCTCACTATTGTTGTATATTTTTATCTTTACATAAAGATATTTTATCATTGATAAATATGTATTGATATTATTTTACAAACTTTATGTTCTTTTACAGAAAAACTTTCTCTGCAATAGACTTACACTAGATCTTTGTAATTTTCCCAACTGGTCCAAATTTAAAAAAAAAAATTATGGCGAAATGTTGTTCTTTTTCTTTGAAAGCTTACGTAACTGCAGCTTAAAACAAGCTTTCGTTGTGTGGCTTTTGAAGAAAAGTAGAGAAACAATGATGAGTTACAAACAGCAGAATCTGTGTAACTGTCATTGCAAAGAAAACACATTGAGATAAAAGGAGAAAATATTGATTACAAGCATTTTCTTCCTCATTCTCAATGTTTTATTATAGTATTAGATATTATCATGAATATTGAGGCAAAAGAAGCAAATGTTGCTTATAAAGTATAAGCATTTTATTCTGATGTCTGATATTTTCCCAAGTTTTGCTTTAGTAGGGAAGTCGAAACCATGTCTTGTATGGGAAATGGCTTAAAATGCAAAATTATCGTATTGCACCCTTTAGAATTAATAAGCCAACCCTGGGATGGGGAAGAAAAATGTCCAATGTCAATGTTATTTCAATTCTTTTCCTTTTAGACTAAATACTATATCAACGTTTCTACCTCGATATAGATACTGTTTTACCCATTCCCAAACATTGACTCTGACTTCCCCAAAAGATAGATGCTTTTGAAAACATAGTGGTAAATGAAGCAATTGCTTGTGACAAGCAATTGCTTCATTTCCCACAATGTTTTATACCCCAAAATGACCAAAACAAATTATATTTTATTCACTTGAGATGTAGGCTGTAATATCCTTGAATTTGGACCAGTCTAAAATTTGGCCATCTTGTAATGGGTAAATATAACTTTCCATGCCGACATGGATTAACCCATTACCACACAGTGACTCTTTTTGATTCCCCACAAGATAATGTCTTTGGAAAACATTGTGGGAAATGAAGAAATTGCTTATGACAAGCAATTTCTTCATTTCCCACAATATTTTCTACACATAAAGACCAAAAAAATGTTGAAATTCATTCAGTTTTAATTGTCGTCTGCAACATCTTTCAATTTGAACCAGTCCAAAATTTTGTAGTTTGGTAGTGGGTTAAGACTGGTCAAATTTAGAGCTGCTTAAGATTATTTATTAACTGGCCTTAAAATGAAGAGTCTAAAGTTATAAGACAAAACCGAGAAAATGCTGGTTATCAAAAGCCTCTTTTGTTCAGAGTCAACACATTTTTGTCGCTACTCTTCTTCCAAAACCTCATATAAACTACAGCTTTATCAGGTTCAGGAAGAAAAGAGATGCAATGTTTAACCCTTTCCCAAAACAGCAAATTTTTGGGTCATCCAACTTGAAAGCTGTTGCAGACAACAAACGGATGTTGTTTAAGATAGAATTTGTGTATAATACATCATAGAAAATATTGAGACAAAAGGAGAAACTGCTGATTATCAGCAGTTTCTTCTTTTGTCTCAATGTTTTCCCAAACCATTCATATCAAGGACGTCAAAACCAGGTCTTGTTTGGGAAAGGGTTAAAAAGAGAAAGATACGAGAATATTGTTTTGTTACTCGAGTTTCACCTAAAACAGTGCTTGTATTTGAATTTACATTTATTTTGGTAGCCTAGTAACACTTTTGTTTATTATGTTACTATAGTTGAATTTGTATGTTTCTGTCTAGATGACGTAAAATGATACAAAACATTAAAATGCATTTAATGATTAGATCTATTCTTGTTTTGTTTTTGGTGGTTGCACTTTGTCACTAAAGAAAGGCCTGGTCACATACAACATTACATGTCCGCATCACGGCCGGATCCCGTGTAAACCAGGGGACCCATGCAGTACAGTTTTAGACGTGATGTGGACGCGATATGGACGCGGAATGGTATGTGACATGCCTTTCATGTACAAGAAAGAAAACGTAATTCCACGTTCCTGGTTCCTGGTGTTTAAAATGCTTAACCCATTACCACACAGTGACTCCTTTTGACTCCCCACAATATAATGGCTTTGGAAAACATTGTTGAATATGAAGAAATTGCTTGTGACAAGCAATTTCGTCATTTCCCACAATGTTTTCTACACAAAAAGCTATACAATTTCGAAATTTCATGGTCTGCAACTTCTTTCAAATTGGACTACCCCAAAATTATGTCGATTGATAATGGGTTAAATAAAAAGCAGTCGGAAAACATTCTGATAAAGTACGAGTTCACCGGGGGCCTGTTAAAGACGCATTTTGGACTTATCGAGGTCTTGAATATCGGTTGAATCAACAACCGCATAATGCAGGCCCTGATAGATTGGTGATACGCGTTTCTTGCCCTAAACTCGTCGTAAGTCATCGGTAAGACAAAAATACGTCTTAAATGTTTTGATGAAACTGGCCCCTGATACTTAACCCGGCTACATTTAGAGTGTGTCACTGACTCACTGGTCACCAGAATGCCATACTGCGGCTACAATTGAGCCAGGACATGTAAAAAATCCTATAGCATTCCGTCGCTTTTCAACAAAAACCTCGTAACTGCAGCTTATTTGAAGCAACGATTTGATACATCCATGCCTCCAGATCATCTGGTGCCCTAAGTAGCGCTGTACATTATGACCTACACCGCCCACAAAGAGTTGCTACACATGATCAGAGTATATGTATGCAGAGGTTGATCTAAATCCATGCTGTTCTTAAATGCCACAAGGGGACATTGCCAGATTCCTATTTTAGGCGAGACTTTGATACATTGTACGAAGCCACGTGTTGTGGCACTCTTCAAATATCACCTTAACCTGTTCCCAAACGACAAAATTTGGACCTTTCCAAATTCAAAGTTTCTGCAGACAACAATATCAAGTGAATGAAAATTCACATTTTCTGGTCGTGTCAGGTACAAAACATTGTGGGAAATAAGTGTAAGCAATTTCTTAACTTTCCACAATGTTGTCCAAAGCCATTATCTTGAGGGGAGTCAAAAAGGGTCAATGGTCATAGCAAGACTAGACGTATCGGAGTACGTCTAAGACGGTTGTAGCGCTTCATTAACCAATCTCTAACAGGCCTTCTGCTGATAGAACTCAACTCTGGAATCAACCTAGCTGTAACTTTTGCCGACAACAATCGATTTCACTGGTGGTTGCTCCGATTATGGTTGACTTGTCGAAATGACGCCACGCGTCGACGTATCGAATGTGGCATGTTGCGTGTGTTTCTAAATTGTTGAAATTGTCTCAAAAATGCTTATATGACGTTTCCATGCAAACCAAAACGCTTGGCGACCTATTGCTTTGACATAAGGGGTCTACTGTCTAAAGCATGCATCAACGTGCATCTTTGGATAAGCATATCGCGTTGTTTTCTGTTCAATTGAACAGGTTTACATGTTTTTTTGAACACCAAGCAAGTTAAAGGGGCTCATTCTATGTTTTTTATGCTTCCGAACTGTTCGGAAACTCATATTTGTGCATTGAAAAACAATTAGCAATGGATAAAAACCTCAATCTCGGCGAAAAAACATTTTTCCTTTGCTATAGATCAATCCTTTACAAGCGTGTTTACACATTCTATTTTTACTTCAAAACAAGACAAGGTCAAGGTCAACGAGACACACCTCCGCGATATTAACACACCGTACAACCGGCTGTGTCGATGACTGTGACCTTATTTGCGAGGAATACGTGAAAAGGTTTATTTTGTACAAGCACTGAACATTTATACGCTTATTTATCAACTATAGAATACCAAAGATCATTTCGTTTATTTATAAAAGTAAATTCATTTGACCTACCATGCACATGACATCAGATGCCGAATCTGTCTTCGCTTACTTTCTACGCAGCCGGTTGTACGGTGTGTTAAATCTCGCTGAGCACATATGACGTATCTCTGACGTAATTGATTTTTGAAGGTTGGGCATATGTAGCCGTTACAAAACAAAAACAAGGACGACCAGCATGTTATTAATTGACTTGGATTTTAATACTTAATAAAGCTCGACGAGTGGTAACAATGGACATAAATGATCTACCCCTTCAGGTTGGTAATTTCATACGTTATTTCTGGTTTGTAATTATTGTGCCATTTGCATTTTCGACAGCCTAGCTTGTCCCCCTTTAACGACAGTTACGCCATAAAAACAAATTTCAACCTCACTTTGGAATAACGCAGTGCAACAAGACACTAAACGAAAAGGACGTTAACGTCGAACGTCCGTGCATGTGCAGTTGGTGACATTCGACATTTCGTTAACAAGCATCTCTTATGGACAATTACGAGAAATGTTTCTCGTCAATAGGTCGTATATTAGAAAATAAGCATGCACAGTTACTTTTTTCAATTAGTATATAACCCGGCTATAAGAATAAACCGTTTAGGAAAAAGTAAAAAAAAAAAAAAAAAACATTGACCGTTTAGGAAAAAAGTTAAAGATAGAAAAAGCAAATGGCACTCACATCCGAGTAAGGAAAAGTTTTGTATGATAAGGTGTAATTGTAATATCGCCCAATTAAGAAATAAATTCATCTTGATTATGCGTGGGAATCGGGCTGATAATCTATAGGGTATTATGATCAATCCTTTTCCAAATGTTTCTTGGGTTCGCAATTCAATGCATGGGTTCGAAAACATTGCGAAAAAAATTGTAAGCGCTTTTTCTGTTTTCATAATGTTATGATTTTTTCAATCTATTTTGCATAAAATACCTTAGCTTGAATTTGAAAATTTTGAAAATGACATTTTCTACATGTATGTAGCAGAATGAAAATGCTAATTGATGAACGATGAGCTGTGATGCTAAAGTGAGAGCCACAGCAAAAGTGGGTTATGTCTTTTCAATATGCACTATTTCATTAGTTGTTCATCAAATCCCATGTTGCGGGTACTCTTTGAAACCCTCTCTTCAAGTCGATTCAAACGAGTATACTCACAATGTAGGGATGGAATTAGAAATGAAAAATTGTGAATCTTTGCACCACCTCTTTTCTGTTGATCGGCTGTATTATTATGTATTCACTAATCATTCATAATTTATTTCTTATTTTGAATTGTCCAAAAACACTGGTGGTGAACTCGGACAAAGCGAGGAACATTTTTCATGAACACAAGGTACAGAAACTTCATGTTTAAATGCGCGTTTAAAAACCAGTTTTACTAGTTTGAGCATGTACACAACGATTTGCACGTGTTTATCCACCCAAAACAATATGGACGAATCGGAGAGACACTTAGAGGCTATTGTCAGTTTTGTTATTTTATTTCTCTGACTGATTCTGAAGTTGGTATTACAATTCTTGGAGTAGAAGTTTTTTTCCGATGTGAAAATCGTAGTTAACGTTTTTTGAAGGGGACTTGTACGTTTTTTTTTATGATACCGTGAACATTTTCAATGGCTGTTCGAATTGCAATGACTTTTGTCCTAACAATAGAATGGGTTTTCGGTTAAATATGGATAAATCGTAGGTGTTGTTATAAAATCCCGTAACTGCAGCTTCAATAAAGTTGAGTTTGTGACGTTTTAGATTTACGCCGACGAAGCACTAGTGTTTGTCCGAAAAAACGTCACTAGGTCTATATATACCGTAGTAGATAAAATTTATTCTTTTTCAAAGACGAATTAATGGTATACAATAATCATTTCCAAAACAATAGGCCTATCTGGTATTGCAGCCCCCAATTAGAAGGCTTTCAGTAATGATCACCATATAGATAGTGCTTCGTTTGCCCGTCCGTCCGTTTTTCTACCCGTCCGCCAATTTGTCTAGCTGACTGCTCTAGATGTCAAAATACATTGATTTTATATGTTGAGAAGTTAAAATGTGTGTACTAATTAAGAAAATATGAAAGAAAAATATTAAGAAAAAAGGATCCAAATTATTTTCAGTATAGATCTATTCTTCTTTTGATTCAATGTTTGCTATACGCACTTCAACGTCAATTACACAAAACGTGGGAACGACGTCGTATTGTTTGGCGGCGATGTTATAAAGTCATGAAAACAGATCATGAGCGTAAACTTTTGTTTCAGGAGAAATGTAGTGAGACGTCTTTTTTTAACATTTTATCTTTAAGAAATCTAAAATATAGAAACAAATGGATTTAATTATAGTAGCACAAATATACTCCCCGTCATAAGAAAGTAGCCACTTGTCTAATGCAAATGGTCGCCAATTTTAGGATTATTCATAAATGTACCGAAATAAATACAAGATATTGAAGCATGGCAAGTAAATCGAAAACAGTCGAATTACCCCATTAATTAGACTGTTTTCGATTTACTTGCCATGCTACAATTTTGAGACGATTCCAACACACCCAACGTCTACACGTGACGTCATTCCGACAAGACAACCATTATCGGAACGACTACCTGTGAAATCGACAGAAAAAGGCAAACGTTACAGATAGGCTAGATTGCTTCCTGAGTTGAGTTCTATCAGCAGTAGAGGCTGATTAACGGATTAGACCATCCGTTTCAGACGTCTTGCGATACCCATAGTCTTGCTACGATGTTATTGACAACATTACCTTCAGTGGGTTAGACAGCATCTATTGTTTTCTAAGGACAATTGCATAGCATGTATTAATACCAACGGTGATCACACTCGAAAATGTCTTGTAAAAGTGAATCTTATCCTTATCCACTTTCAGGAATTGTTACGGTAATAACAAGTATAGTAATACATTGACAATTATTGAAAGTAAAAGATTAAATGTGCATTTGTAAAATTTTATTCATGTACCGTATGCAGTCAAGGTGTTAATTGAAAAGGAAATGCACACAATTAACTTTTCCCGTTAGTATACTTTAGAATGCATGCCCGTAGAAAGCAATTCCATATGGGCCCTGTCTGGGCCAGTGTCTAATATTGGGGGGAGGGGGGGGGCTCTATTAGATTTGCCATAAGTTTTAAATGTGAAATGATGAAAATTCTGCATTTTTGCCAACTATGGGGGGGGGGGGGGGGGCTCCAGAGTCCCCCTGTTCGTACGGGCCTGGGATGTGTGAAACAGTGGATCCTCCTTAGAATAAATGGTGATAATGGTAATGACAAACATTACAGTATAGATCTGGAAACGTTCATTTAGCCTTTTGCGACCAACATGGATCCAGCTCAGACTTTGCATGTGCACTGTCTGATCAAGATCCATCTTGTTCTCATTTAATAGCTTATTATCCACCTGTATCAAATTTAAGAAGGCATAACGAAAATCTTACCGGTGAAACTCCAAGGTAACGATAAAAATGATGATTATTATTATGATAATGATGATGATGATGATCTATGGTTAGATGCTCAAATCAGTGCGATATTACCGAATAAATGTTTAAATGTGCCGTTAAGTCCAGTGCAATCGATTAATTTATCAAACATGTGGTCATAAAACACCGTAGCTGGAAAAGATAACATCGCAAACATGCTGTAACGTTGTCACGAAGAAACCGCACAATGATTTTCAATGACATGACACCAAAAACTGCCATTTACAGCCTTTATTTGTACATTTATATGTCTTTTTTGTTTACTTGCAATGCAAGTTGATAAACATAAACAGTGATATCGTACCATTTCGTTCGGGCGATTAAGATCAACCCACATGATCTCAATATGCGCTTTGTGCACTTGCAATCCGTTTATAACATTTGAAAATAATGATCGATAAAACTGATATTTTCGTGCGTATTATAAATCATATCTACATACCTTAGTAACTTCCATTTGAGTGCATCCTTTAAAAAAAGACGGAAAGAGAAGTAAAACAAAATACCACGTGTATTGTTTACAAAAATCCGGATGTGACATGAAGTATCTGTACCTTGTGTTCATGAAAAATGTTCCTCGCTTTGTCCGAGTTCACCACCAGTGAAAAACATCTGATTGGAAGAGAAGCGTGTCTCGACCAATTGACCAAACGCCGACTGTCAATCATAAACATCGATTAGCCAATGGACGATCACAAAAATGTCATGCCCCAATTGTTCATCGTTGCACGTGGTTTTGTATCGATTTATCGACTGACAATCAAAACAATCGACATACCAATGGCAAAGAACTTTGTTCTAACAATAGACTAGGTTAACCGTTATGTTTTGATAAACCGTCGGTGTTGTTATAAAATCTCGTTAAAATTAAATCAAGCCGTATAGATAGACAACGATCTGTGAATGATCAAAGATCAGCGAGTCTAAATTGACGGGGGAAGAGGGATTTCGAGTTATTAAGATATGTGACTCGAACCCGTCTCCCTGTCAGAAAACGACGAAGTACTATCTGGATACAGCTACTGAACTCACGCGGCATCGTGGACAGCACGCAATACCTGTCATTGTTCGCTTTTACTCAGTGGAAAATAGGCACTCCTCCCTATTTACATGTATTGGAATATACCGTAACCTTTCGTCGCGGCTCACGACTCGATGTCCATTTATAGTTACGAGATTTTATAACGACAACTACGAAATGCTATTTTGTTTGTCCGAATTTACGTCACGATTAACTGGATAGAATCGTTCCCTATTAACGACCACATGCCTATTGTTTGCCTTAAATTCTATGTTGGGCGGAGCGATCTGTCGATTGGCGTTTGGTCAATTAGGTCGTTTGGTATGTAGTTCTGTACAATAGAGTAAGAATAGTTGGTGAATACCAACCGCTGCTACAATAGTAATTAAGTAACCAGTTTTCTTCTCACGATGCAAAGGCCAGTGCTCTTACACTGCAATCTTACAATCTGTAAGTATCGAATATGAACGATGATGGTGGGTAACTATGTCATGGATGTGTCCAAATGACTAGCACTTACTGCATTTTTCCTCCATTATGCATTATTTACCGCATTATGTTAACTTACAAATTATATACTGTACATAACGTTATGTAATTGTTGACATTTCTTTTGTGGCCTAACGTAACCTTCATTTTGAGATAGTCTCAAAATGTTGTTGCATGAGAAATATAAGAAAGGGGATATCAAAGGCTTACATGGAATAACAAGAACATATAAGAATAAAAAGAATGGGACTAGAAAAGAAGAACTACCGGTATATACGTAAAACTTTATTTCGTTATGGAAAGTGATATTTTGGGGCTATATTAAAATGGGCTAATTAATAAGTCGGTCAGGTATAAATTGTTTTTGATGGAAAAGTGGTACACGATTATATTGATAGGGGATAGGCATATATGGGTTAATTAACTATTTTTGTCATCATTTTGGACACTCTGTCATTCGTGCACGGTGACTCGAAAATGTACTTTAATCCTGTACCACACAACCACTGGTTTTCACAAATGTTTAGGAAAATTTGATATCAAACTTTGGCTAAATATGACAATTTTTGTTCAAGAAATCTTAACCCATTACCAAACAACAAACTTTTAGACTTGTCCAAATTCAAAGATGATGCAGACGAAAATTTCAGGTAAAGGACATTTTACAACTTTTGGTCTTTTGTGGTAGAAAATATTGTGGAAAATGAAGAAATTGCTTGTCACAAGCAATTTTTTCATTTTTCACAATGTTTTCCCAAGCCCTTTGCTTAAGGGGAGTAAAAAAGAGTCACTGTGTGGTAATGGGTTAATAAAGCCGAACATATTATGCGAATCAGTAATTACGGCAAACTTGTCTCCTCGGAATTACAAAATCTCTACAGGTAATGTGTTGTCTTACTAAATTTTGCATTATCTTTCATGAGCGTAGATCTAGCTGCCTATACGCGAGTGCGTAGATGAATCCACATTATTTTGACAAAACTATTTTTAAAACAAACACGCGGTTTGTATAATCCATTTTTATTCACCTCACAGGGTGTGGCTAAGCGAAGAGGTTATTCGACGAGTTTACTTCTCGATATCTTGGTTGATATAAGAGAAAAACGTGCGGCACGAGCATAAACACATTTCGAAATTGAAAGAACGTTCTATTGTAAAATGAGTTGTTATAAAACCTCGTAACTACAGCCTGATTCACGCTATAGTTATAATGTTTTGCAATAATACCGACGATGTACCGCTAAGCGAGAGGGCTGTTTCTCCTCAAGCTTAAATGTAATGAACCGTTTACTAAGCTCCGCCCTGTCTCCCGAAAAAAATCAGAATATAATTCAATCGAAATTAAATAAACAAAAGTGAAACTATTCATCTCTAGCTTTATGCCAAAATAATGTATTTTCGTTGGTCAAGGAAGCTCTCGAGAGGCCCCAAATTCCACCAAATTGCACCATTTTTCAGGGGGGGGGGGATGCCCCGTGAAGCCTTCTATGTTTTTGAATCCACAACCTTTGAAGGAAAAGGAATAACGATGATAACGAATCCGTTATTAAAATACTAATACCAGGCTATTGTAAGAGCCTATAATATTTATAAGGTAAAAATAATAACAATATCACCGTTTTTCTTTAAAAAAAAAAAAAAAAAAAAAACACTCGTAACTAAAGCTCGTTTAAAGCTGTAGTTACGGGGATTTTGAAGAAGAGCAACTTCATTAACCTGACAATATTACTTTACTTTCCAAGGACGACGACGTTGTATTCGTGCAAGACCATTGTAAGTGACTTCATATTCTATTTACGTAGGATAGTTCTGCTTTTATTCTACGAGAGTAACTCTTGTGAACTGGGGCGTTTCGATAAGCAAACGTAATAACGCTTTGTCCTAGGCCCATCATAATAGTTTTAATTATCTTGGCTACAATAATTAATGTATGAATCATGTAAAAATGGTCAAAAAGAAAATGTCACCTTGCTCATTTGTTATTAATGTCTACTATTGAAGTGCAGTAAGTATTATGCAAAATTCACCCTTGCTCAAAAACTCGTAGTGGCACCCCATACCTTCAAGCAAATCAGTGAACCAAATTAAGTGTATTTAGAATCTTGATTCTGTGCATATATACCAGGACTTCTATTCTTTGTATCAATGGACATTTGATTTTACTTTTTATGGATGTCCACTTTCTGTTTTTGTTTTTGCTTTTATGTTTTTTTATTTACAATTTTAGTCATACCAATAGAAATTCAACGATCCTTGTACATTCTTGCATGTCGCCGTTTACTTTTAGCTTTTTTTCTAAACGTCTATTTTACTGTGTACTATGCTGTTTGAACTAACGACTTAGATCTTTTACTTAGGATAACAACCATGCCCAGGAGCACCAGGCTACCCTACATCGATGTAGCGTATGCGGAGCTTTCCGAATAGGATAATCATTTATATGATAAATTATACGCAATTTGTAAACATATTTATATAAAAACATCCAAATCCTATCATATCGATCAAAATTACGAGTAGTAACTAATGATTCGTATTCAAGATATTATTAAAACGGTAAACAACTAGGGGGGCAATTGTCCTGTGATTTCAATTACATTGATAGAATATGGGTTTTACGTCAATAATTTGTTCAGTTACAGTTTGATAGTTGATCAATGTACCTAACCATGTATTCTTGTTATTTCTCCCACTACTAGAAATACAACGTCTTAGCCACCAGTGTAAGTGATTGGTAGCCTTTACATTTTATCCATTGGTGTCTAATTTTGTAAGGGAGTTGTAGCAGTAAAAAAAGTATTATTTTGTGAATGGATTTAGTTTGCAACTACTATGGTCATACTCGTATCGCAGCGGCTAGAGCACAAAACGATGGATTTCTGTTGTTTCTCATACCAGTACTACCACGACACCCTAACCGAGCCTCCAACTGCTCGCCCACGTAGGTTAACAATATCAAACCCCAGTGGGTGACATTTTTGTCAGAAGGATATTTGCTGCGGCCGGAGAACGATCCCGTGACCTCTCGAGTGAGAGGGAGATACGCTACCAACTGCGCAATTGTTTAAAATATTTTGTGATGGAACGTTTGATTTAAATCACAGAAATTAAAATAAATGAAAACCATGCAGGAGTACTTTATCTTTTTTTATTTGCAAAAAGTATTGAATGGTCAAGTGGAATAAAGTTAACCCTTTCCCAAACAAGACTTGGTTTTCACGTCCCTTATAGAAATGACTTGGGAAAACATTGAGACAAAAGAAGAAACTGCTGATAACCAGCAGTTTCTCCTTTTGTCTCAATATTTTCTGTGCTACAATAATTACAAATTCCATCTTAAAATAGGTCCATTTGTCGTCTGCAGCAGCTTTTGAGATGGAAATTGTAAAAATTTGCCGTTTGGGAAAGGGTTAAATTAACTGAATGTTTAATTATTTGTCACTCCGGAAAGATTAATTGGTGTTTAAAAGGGACATTCACTTTCTCCACAAGCTACAAAAGTGAGATGACCGTTCAACGTGGATGAGCAGGGTCCACAAATCCTGGGGCCTGTTTCATCAAAACATTTAAGTCGTATTTTTGACTTACCAATGTCTTAAAATCGCTTAAAACAACAATCGCATAACCCATGTTTTGATAGAATGGCGATACGCGTTTCTTACCCTTAACTTGTCGTAAGTCGTCGGTAAGTCAAAAATACGTCTTAAATGTTTTGATGAAACAGGCCCCTGGGGCTCAACTACCGAATATTGTCAACTTTGATTGATATCTTACTAAATATAGATTACTGGTCAGTTACGGCAAAAAGGCCCTTCTGTGAAATGCTGAAAGTATCGATGGCAAGGGCGGACCCAGGATTGTTTCCACATGGGCTCCAAGCCCAACTTATGGCTTATAGCATGATAGAAAAATAATATTTACTTTTCAACGATCACCTTGTAACTGCAGCTTATTTTAAGCTGCAGTTTCGAGGTTTTCGTTGAAAAGCAGCGGACCCCCCTGACCCCCCCTCTAGATCCGCCCTTGAGATTCGATGGTTACCAGCGTTTACAGACCACACAATCTGGATATGGTCAAACCCTTTAGATATGATTTACGTATCGATAACCAGTTCCATCATCCTCGAGACCACAGCGGTCATAGCTCACGCTACATGTAGCGTGAGCTATGACCGCTGTGGTCTCCGAGGATGTAGTTCCATTGCGATCTCTAAGAAAAATGTCACAAATGGATGTTGGTGGTAAAGATATGATTTGTGCACATATTACAAATATTAGATAATTACCAGAAGAAAATATTGATGGAAAGCTTGAGCAGACCAATTTCAATACATTAAAATCCGTTCAATTTTCTGATTTGAATTGTTTGATATAAGAATATTATTCACTAACCAAATTTCAATTGTGTTAAATAAGCAAACGAAGAACTAATACGTATTGAAATGGAAGACACATACATGTATGTCATAACAAAGACAACATAAAGAGAAAACCAGAAAATGCCGATTCTGTATATCAACATTTACTTCTTTTTCTCTACATTTTTTCCAAATCTTTTGTATTAGAGACATATCACAACCAGCCTGGGAAATGATTAGATAACAAGACTTGTTTGCAAAAGCATATACTCGCTTCCTTATTCCCTAAGACAGACGCGATATCATTCTACTAAACTAATCGTTAGATTGGCTGATGTTTCACCAAGCATTTTGAATTTCAGAAATATTCCAATTACATCGGACTCGGCATGTCTTTGTTGGAACAAGTCACAATTGACATTATTGTAGCAAATAATTAAAACACTGTTTTCAAGTATCAAAATAGATTTTTAAACAATCAACAAGTACATAAACGGTCACACAATGTCAAACATTTGATTTCGGCCTTTAAAGAACAGTAAAGGCCATTTTATAAATCAAAAAATGAAAATAACATTTTCAAAATCTGTCCGTCAAACTGCCGCTTTAAAGCAATAAACCCAATTTGGCCTGACAAGATTCATTATGAAAACGCGCGCAATATTTAATGCTTGACCAATATAGGGGCTCTGTACTTCAACCTTTCCCCCAAGCAATTTCTAGATAGCTTTTACCACCATTTACGTTATAGACCAAAACAGTCTTTGAAAGTATTGGTAAAAACAAAAAAAAAATGCTCCGTCCCGTCTACTATTTCTAATCCATATATCGGTACCTTATATACAAATTTCATTGATATAGAAACACTTTCGCAATTTTCATTATCATTCATCGAAAATCAATCTAAAATGTTGTTATTTAAATAAGATGTAAAACAAATAGGTTGTACGCATGATGTATTCGACCGATCATATATTTGCTTTGTGACCTGTCCAATTAACTAGGGCCATCTGACCCTTAATGAATACATTAAAAAGCGTGTTGAGCATGTACTCTTACGTTATCTGATATTGGCACAAACTTTCTCACGTAGATCCGTCTCAAATATATCCTGGTTTTTGTTTCGACGACATCACCACACAAAGCTGAATGAAGTAGTATTTAGGGTTAACAAGTGAATCTGACAACGAATTTGTACGTATTTATCTAGAGAATTTGAAATGTTCAAATGGTACCATAGATTCGTTATCAAGGCCGAATGTGAAAAAAGACAATGTTTAAGAATTAATATTACCATTTTTTAAACTAAAGTCACAGCCTTGATATTTCTTGACATAAAAAGGATTGATCAATAAAAATTCTGTTAATACGACACATAATAATATTAAAAAGAAATAATAGGTCTTAAATGACCACAATATTATTTCTTTCACATACAGATAAAATCGACCTGTGAGTGTGCTTTCGTTTTACATATGAGACCGACATGGATCCAGAACAGCCTGGGCATATGTTTAGTCTAGCCGAGATTTATGTTGTTCACTAGATGCTTCTTGATGACATAGGCCTATACACGGTGTATAATCACGTGACTTAGAATTTCCGATAATCTTCAATAACTTTGTCAATACTTGACCAATTTGAATTCGGTTTGAAGCAGAGAAGGCGGAAAAATGTCAGGAATAACATGGTTGTGGTAGATTTTTTAAAAATCAACTGATAAAAAAGTTATTGAAGATAAACCAAAATTTTGGTTTATCTTCAATAACTTTTTTATCAGTTGGTTTTTCAAAATTCAACCCCGTCCATCTAATGCGTGACGTCTGTCCACATTTTCTGCTTCAAACCGATTTCAAATTGGTCAAGTATTGACAAAGTTATTAAGATTATTGGAAATTCTAAGTCACGTGATTATACACCGTGATATAGCAATACTAAGAGAGCATCGCAGAACTTGATCAGACTGCCTTTAGGATTCGGCTTATGTTGAAACATTGTGGCCTCAAATGTAAAGGTTTAAGGGCCATTTTCCAATTTCCAGTTCAATTATAAATATAATTGATAGAATTGTCATCTTTAATTTTACTTTGATAACTTGTTTTTTGGTAAAATCATAGTGAAAAAAATGTATGACAGGAAATGTAAAAAATGTAGAGGACAAGTTCACGAATAGTGGGTCCTGTCATGAGAGATGTCCATCAAAATATGTGAATATAGTAAATTTATGTGAATAGTGATGTTAAAAGTTACAAAAATACATCTATCACCCTAAACCACTGGTTGTCATCGTAACCTTTCGGGGTCACCAAAATAATGTCACCGTTAACTAAGGCAAGTGTACTTATAATGAAGTTATCGATGAGTGAACAGATAGGCCTAATATTTAACCATTTTTTGTAATTATTATATAGTCGATTTTCTTAAAAAAAAACAGCAACACAAACTTCGTTAATACATCTTTAAAAAAAAAGAAGAAGAAAAATAAAAAGATTTCATTAATAGTTTTTTTTTAAAGAAAAGCAGTGAGAGATCTCAGTCTGAATCTGGAGGAAAGCCTGTTTGACATTTGAGATAATTCCTCATCTAGATCAGCCTCATTCGGGTTCTGGTCGGGTCCCATTCTAGTCTCATCTAGTTCCTACAGAACATGAAGAAGTTGTTAGAGAACTGTAACAGCATTAATCCGAGTCTTCTCTGATGTAAATTATTACGCTCTTTGATATTTTGATTTTTCGCTATTTAAATAGCGAAAAAACAAAATATCAAAGAGCGTATTTACATCAGAGAAGACTCGGATTATAACAGCATATTATGACCAGAGAGTAAGAGCGCAGATGCCAATATAGATCTATGTTAGTCGCAAATGCCACGAACCTCCCTTTTCCAGAACCCGTCTGAAATATATCTGTGACTTTTCATATGTAAAACTTGCCACAAGTAAGAAAACACTCTGATATTTTGAACTGCCTATGAATTGAAAGATCTACTTGGAATCAAGTGACAATGTAAAAACGAGATTAATGTGTGTAAAGAAAAACAATCTCGATATAAAAAGGCAACTGTTAACCTAACATAGCCCTTCTAGTTGGGCGATTGTAGGTAAGTCACTGACTAGCTGTGACCGGTGGGTAGAATTTCTAAACCCTTTCTGAACGTGTTTTAAATGTAAAAAATATATACGTGCATAGTTAATTATACAAATTCGAAATCGTTGCCGTTCACCATAAAATCGTATCTACATCTTATTAAAAGTAGATTACGAGTTTTTGGTTGAGAAGTGACGAACTATTTATCTAAAGCAAGGTTTACAGAAAAATCTTACGAGGCAAAGACAAAAATCCAACCTACGTCTGAGGTTTAGCCTTTGTTTTGTGGAGGTCTTGGGTATACTAATGACCAACGGTAGGTAGAACTTGATAATTGAAGGATCACATTTATAGATCTACCCACACATTAACGTATGCACCGATACAGGAATATCGCAATGCCGGCTAGCCCATTACAAGACGTCAAAATTTTTAAAGGGGGAATGACACTTAAAATCATGTAAATTTTCCGAGAACTTCGTACAAAATAAATATGTATTATGAAAATATGGCCTTTAAATTGCATCTATGCCAAATCTTAGCTTTCTATCTTGTGTATTGGCTAGGATGTCGACGGATTTAAAACCCCATATGTTCCATTATTGTAAATATTATCCCCGGGACAAAAAATCATGGGGTTTTAAATCCGTCGACATCTAAGCCAATACACAAGGTACAAAGCTAAGATTTGGCATATATGCAATTTAAAGACCATATTTTAATAATATATATTTATGTTTTTGTACGAAGTTCTCGGAAAATTTGCAAGATGTTAAGTGTTATTCCCCCTTTAACTCATCCAAATAAAAAGAAGAGCCAGAAGACATTTTTTACACTTTTTGGTAATTCCTGGTAGTTAATATTGAGGAAACAGTATCTAGTACAAGTATGTGATATTGCTCACTTGTGAGCCCGGTAGCCTCTATATTGTATTTGGGAGTTTTTTGGGGAACAGTACTTGTTCCCTTTACTAGAAATTGATATTGTGACAAAAGGACAATATGCTGATTTGCAAAATTGCCCTATTCTCTATTCGATGGTTTTTAAGCATTTTCTATGAAGCGAGTAAAAAGGCGTCATCGTTTGGAAAATGGTTAATTAATGTGTAGGCAAACGTGCATAGGTGATAAAAAAGTTGAATGTACACTCTCGAGGTGAATCCAAAATGTGAGGCTGTTTGGGAAAAGGAAAATGTTACATTTTACCGGATTTTACATTAAATCAACATGTTGAATTATTCTTATTCTTAGCTAATCAGAACAATACCAAGTACGGACCCATTGTAGAGGCTTAGCCTAACTGATCTCATATCTGCAAACATATTTCGATTGAATAGAATGCACTTGTTCATTGGTTCAAATGATCAGTCTAAGAACAGTATACGCGGTAAAAATGTTAAAATTCTAAAAAACGACAAATTTAAGACGATGATTTTACTTTGATCAACATATATTAAAATCACAGTGCCTATACTCTATAGCATCTAACCATTCGTCCTTTTCCAAACAAGACATTGTTATGAAGCAAATAATATTCAAGGTAAACGGAATTTTCTCCTTTGTCCCAATGTTTTCTGTGCTTCATTGTACATGACATGATTTCATCTTTATCGTCACCCGTTTCGTCGTCTGCAATTCTTTCTAATTTGAACCACTCTAAGATATTGTCGTTTGGAAGGGCCTATAACACAAGAGTTGAAAAAAAAAAATAAAGATAAAGTGAATGCAGAATAAATCCTTAACCCATTATCAGTCGCCAATTTCAAGCAAATAAATCGTTACATTGTTTGGTCTTTCTAAGAAGAAATTATTGTGGGAAATGCAAAATTTGCTTGTCATAACCATTTCTTCATTTTCTACCATGATTTCCAAACACATTTATTTCATGGGAGTCTAAATAGCGTCAGAATATAGGAATGGGTAAAGCGCGCACATTGTATCTAGGGAATGGGCTGAGGGTATGAATACGGGGTACGGACAAAACCCCACCAGGACAAAACCCCACCAGGACAAAACCCTCTCGGACAAAACCCCATCGGACAAAACCCCACCACTAAAATTGGCAAGGTGGACAAAACCCCACCAGTCTTATATTTTATTAATTTACAAATCATTCAACAGCAAATATAAAAAATAAATTTGCATTTGATCAAGTATTGTAATAGTTATGCTTTGATAATTTATTTTCTATTTTTCTCATTTGTGATGTTTGATGAATAAAATTACATTAAAGAAATAACACTCATAATACTATTATAATGTAGGACTAATGTTATTTTTCCATTGTATAAATTATCATTGATTTATTTTTATAAAATTCTTAGATTTATGATTTTTGAAGTTTTTTCATGAAGCATGAAAATTTGTTTTTGGAACAAAAATGTATTTATCGCTAAATCATAAATTGATAATGAATGAAGAAGTTATCCCTGAATATCATGTATATGAAATGATATTTTCCCCAAAAAGTTTCAATTGAATTATGCTTTTGAAAATTATTGATAAGCATGATTCATGGGAATAAACTTATTTAAAATTAGAAGTGTTACTTTCTTCTAAGGTGTTAAGTCTTCTGTTGTCATCTATTGTCCTGATTATGATAGGTGATAATTGATTTCGTAGATAAGGGAATGATATAATGCATGCCAAATGACTTATTTAGGTGACAAAAATGTGATGTCAAGATAATATTTGGCTTCATCTTATTCCCAGCATCCTCTCCTTTTCCCACAATTGTTTACATTTTTAAAGCAATATTGCCTTATTTGGATATTTCGATTAACACAGAATGGGAAAATAAGTATGAAAAAAGATGCTTTTAAAATACAATAAATACAATATAGATCTAGATCATTTTTTTGAAGTTTCAAATAAATGATTGAATTATAAAGTAATAAATTGTGTAACATAATCAAATTTCTTTTTTCTGTGTCATAAATTTGTTATACTCTATTTTATATACTGGTGGGGTTTTGTCCTGGTGGGGTTTTGTCCGAGGGGGTTTTGTCCTGGTGGGGTTTTGTCCTACACTCATGAATACACACACAGTTGTAGGGTTAAGCACTGACCCAGTTAAACACCTGTCATTGCTTTCACTGGTAAATGACCATTGAAAAAAATCAGAGCAATAATATTGTAACTACATTGAATTTATCTGAGAGTTACAATATTTTTGCTTTCAATCTCCTTTACTCAACCGAAAAGATTTTAAAAACGCTGTAAATACTAATAGGTATTTTATTTAAGTGAAAATTTCATCAAATGTAATTATCAACCCCCTCCTTATTTGTCGCAAAAGTGAAAAAGATGAAAAACTTTGAAGATAGTGACTGATAAAGGACGTTTCTGTGGTTTTTGAAATATAATAGTTTGGCTTGAACACATAGCTCAGCGGGTAAGAGAAAAAATGTAATGTCTGGAGCGATGTCTGGAGTTAAAAACGGTTTTAATAGATTGGGCATAGCCCAATCTAAAAATGAAAGAAAATACGTGTAACAAAGCAATATCTTCATTTTCCACAACTTGTTTTCCAACGTCGTCTTGCAGAGCGTCAAAATTCGTAACTGTTGGGGAAATTGTATTAAGTCTACGGTTTGAACATTTAAAAGACCTAGGCACCTCTTTATCAACGAACTAACGAACTTTGTTTCACAAGTTTGAGTATATTTATACTACAACCAATCTGACTGGCTCTGACGTCCAATTCCTTGTCCAATCACATGTCTTGTTACATAATTAGTCCGTTTGTAAAACGGGGTAAGCAGCTTTCTCTTTTTTGTCAACATCCTGAGCATTATTGTACACAATTCCTATCTTTATAAACATCAATTTTGTCATCTGCAGGAGCCGTTTATGAAACAACTGACCCTCGTTCAGCCTTCGTTTGGTGGGGTGTAGAACATGTCAATGACTTTCTATTAGGAATGATTTGTTAATAAACAACTCACGGTAGATCTACCCACGGAATTAACGCTACATGATGAAGAGAAAAACAAGAGGAAGATCGAATTAGCGACTGATGTCTTGGGATTATTTCTTTCTGCTACAACACCTGGCCTCGGTTTCTCGAAATAACTTAAGTATATACTCAGGAGCTATGCTCAACTTCAATTGTATACCAATCAACGTTGATTGGTATTCAATTGAAATCCACGTGGATTCGCGTGATTTGAGCACGATGTTCAGATTTTGAGTCTGAGAACGTACGTAACTTTTTTCAAGAAACCGGGGTCAGGTTCTGACTTTCGACATCCTTCATCATTATCAATAAATTTAAGCTTCGTAACACATTGAGGAGAAACAAGAAACTGCTGATAACCAACTTTTTTCCTGCTGTGACAATATCTTTTGGCATGATTGTAATCAATGCTTATTCTATAGTCAACATCAATTTGTCATCTGCAGCAGCTGCTTGGGAAACAACCAACCTCCCCTTGGTTGGGGTTGTAACCTGCCATTGACTTGTGTTGGGAAGAAATTGTTAATGAAATACTCACGTCATTTTATCACCTGGACCACAAAAATTAACAAGTAGTAATATCGGTTTGAAGAAGGGAACAAACAAGGAAAATATCGTCGGTGTTCAACAAAAACCTCGTAACTGCAGCTTAAATCAAGCTGCACTTACGAGTTTTTTTGTTGAAAAGCAGCAATATAAGGCTGGCGATTGACGTTCAATATTTTAAATTCTTTTTTAAAGAAGGTTAGAACCTGTCGTTGACTTGTGTTGGGAAGAAATTGTTAATGAAATATTCCCATTACTTTATCAGCTAACCAAAACAATTGATAAGTTGGCTTTCGACAAAAAGCTCCTTACTGCAGCATGTTTTAAATAATCTAGAGTGCGTATACATGTGTTAACCTATCACCAGACCACACTATTTTAGACCTGTCACAATCGATTTCTTTATTTTCCACGATGTTGTCCCAAGCGTTATCTCATGGCGGGCCTTTTTCACTAAGACCCTATATCAGCACAATCATTGGGAGTCCGTTGCATACAGCATATCTCTACGGTACTGACTACGGTCAAAACTATGAATATTACGTATTCAGACAGATAGATTATCGAATAATAGATTATCAAGAACTGACCGAATAACATGGGGACATAGAAGACGAATTTCATTTTATGTTTAATTGTAAAGAATTCACCAAGATTAGAAAGACTTAGTTCTATATCGATAAGTCACATATTTTGATAAACCAAGTATGTTCAAATTGATATGCCTTTTTCAGAACTTAACAAAGATTCTTTAATAAAGCTCATTATGTAAAGTTAGCATTCGAGGAAAGATTTAATACCCTCTATAGTCAAAATTGAGACCGAATCCATCTTTTTCGTTTATATTACTGTTTTCTCTTATATTGATGTACATGTATATTGTAATATTTATCATCCACATTATTATTATTATTATTATTATTATTATTATTATTATTATTATTATTATTATTATTATTATTATTATGTTGTTGTTGTTGTTGTTGTTGTTGTTGTTGTTGTTGTTGTTGTTGTTGTTCTTCTTCTTCTTCTTCTTCTTCTTCTTCTTCTTCTTCTTCTTCTTCTTCTTCTTCTTCTTCTTCTTCTTCTTCTTCTTCTTCTTCTTCTTCTTCTTCTTCTTCTTTTGCATTAATGTTCTCCAAGCACTTAATACAGGGCGAATTTGTGCATAGAAAAATTGGAAATCAAAGGAAATATTTCTGTTCCAATTCTGTAAAAAAAAAAAAAACAACAACAAAAAATATCCAGGCTAAGTGCGAAAATACTTCTTGTCACTTTCTTCTTTTGTCTGAAATAATTATAATATCTAAATACATTGTATACATGGAAGCTTTATGATTGGGGAGATCATGTCCGTTTTGTTTTTAATTTTAATTATTGTCTGCCATAAGAAATCTACCGAAGAGACTTTGCCCCCCGTATATTTCTTCGATTTGGATTGTGTCCACTATACAAAGTCAACCCAAGACATAATCCGAGTCTTCTCTGATGTAAATACGCTCTTTGATATTTTGATTTTTCGCTATGTACATCAGAGAGCGTTGCTCTTTGAAAAAATCAAGAAGTTCTCAACAAATTGTTGCGCATCGTTCACCGTCCGATTTTAAACGCTATCGTTAAAACCCCTGATGATTTCGATCAATGAACCATTTATTGTCATACATGTTGTAAAATTTACGACCAAAAAGTATTTCTAAAAGGTTTATAGACAATGTTTTTCAACAACCCTCACCTGAGCAGCCTTTGTTTACCTTGACCTTCCATTCAAAACCAAAGGTTATACTCTTCCAGCAGGCCGATTTGAAATGAAATTTTTGGTCAGGTATGACAAAAAATTATTTATTGATCTATACCCTACAGTGTTTTACCGAGTGATTCGATATGATACACAAAAACAAAGCTTCAATACTTGTAACGTTACCGAACTTTCCGCTGTTTTCAAAGAGCAACGCTCTCTGATGTAAATAGCGAAAAATCAAAATATCAAAGAGCGTATTTACATCAGAGAAGACTCGGATTACCCAAGACAATGACTGGTAGTTAGGTAGAATTTGTTAATAGAACGTGCATAATTCATTTTCGGAAATGAAATGCCAACTCGAAGCCTAGGACTGGTAGCGTGAAATTAATGAAGTATTCGTTAATTGAACACGTGAACTCTTCATTTTCGACAAAGTGACCATATGATAACCATAATAACTGCTAGTGGGTAGAATTAGATAAGGATTACAACCCATCAATAGATGTACACCTTCTTGCTTCGTCAGTGACATACATGAAAATAAAAGAGAAGTATAGCGGACGAGAATTGACCTGGCAGAGCATTCCATTCGATCAGCATGGGCTGTTCTGCCAGGTCATTTATCGTGAGGTATACACTCGTGTATTTCCGGGGACACCCTCGTCAATTTCCGTTGCTACGGATGATGCATGAAGATAATTGTTCAAAAGTTAGTGATATGTTGTAACTTGTAATCCTTATTTGAACGTGGCTGAAACGCCAGTCCCTCCCCATTCGCTACGCTGGATCGGTGATACTTGAATTATCGAGCATTTAGGGGAGACACCAGGGGGCCGTTTTACTAACAAACTTACGAACATTTTTAAAACAACAACAAATCTGATTGGCCGAATAATTACTGTTATTATTTCTCTTTCAATCAGATGTGTTGTTACAAGGTTTTTGCAAAAATCTATGTTAAGCCTCTCTTACAACCGGTCGTACGTGCTGCTGCGTGCGGTCTGCGTCTGAAACGTACGTTTAGTCGTGCGATGCACGCACGTGCAACGTACGATTTTGGTGGACGCAACCACGACGCATACTGCACGCAGCAAAGAATTGACCGGACAATATTTTGAGGCGCTCTTACAACCCGTCGTGCGTCTTTATAAATCGTGCGATTTTGCAGAGTTTTAAAACGTACGATTTAAAAAGACGCACGACGGGTTGTAAGAGAGGCTTTAGTAAAACGCGGCCCTGGGGCCGTATTCACCAACACTGCTAGCCTCTCTTACAACCCGTCATACGTGCTCCTGCGTGCGGTCTGCGTGCTGTCTGCGTCTAAAACGTATGTTTAGTCGTGCGATGCACGTAAGTGCAACGTACGATTTTTGTGGACGCAACCACGACGCAGACTGCACGCAGCAAAGTATTGACCGGACAATTCTTTATTCGCTCTTACAACCCGTCGTGCGTCTTTATAAATCGTGCGATTTTGCAGCGTTTTAAAACGTACGATTTAAAAAGACGCATGACGGGTTGTAAGAGAGGCTTTAATTTATTGTACATTCTATTAAGTCATAGAATATCACCCCTAGGTTTCTGGGAATTAAAAGACACATGAAAATTGAATTTGGTTGGTCAGCTTTAGAAGAGTACACGTTTTTATACGTTTCTAAGCAGTAAAGATACTCATCTATGTGCTTAGGAAAACCTACGAATGTTTACTCTGCAAACTCCATCCTGTGTATGGGACATCAGTACTGTTTACGTCAGAGAATCTTCCCGTAGACGAACATTCTCTAATAGTCAAATCTGTACAAGATTCTATTTAAGACACACACAGATTTGCGTAAAATGCACAAAATTTGAAATAACGAGAAGAAACTGCAGAAACCAAACCTGAGATTTCGTTTTTTAGCTCACCTGTGCACAGCATGCACTTGTAAAGGTGACGTTTTGTGATTATTGAATTTGCGTCGTGTGTCGTGCGTCTTGTGTCGTGTGTCGTGTGTAGTCAACAATTACTTTGTAAGCACTCTAGATGTCACAATTATGCCCCAATGTTCTTGAAACCTGGCCAGAATCTTTGTTTATAAGGATGAACCGTATCAAAAAAATCTGAACATACCATAGATATCACGGGAAGCGCTTATAAAAGACAAAATCCTTGTTAGCACTCTACAGGCTACAATTTTCAAATTTTGGCCAAATGTTCATGAAGAATCTTCATCTGGTCACAATGATATACCTATATTGAAAATCGGAATGTTCTGATTGATATCGCGGGAATAGGGGCCTTAATGACAAAATCCTTGTAAGCACTCTATAGGCAACAATTATTGTCCAATCTTCCAAAACATCACCAGAATGTCTGTGTAGTCACAAGGATCAACCATATTGAAAATAGGTATTTCAAATAGATATCATTGGAAAAGGGACCGCCATGATAAATCCTTGTTAGCACTCTAGTGGCAACAATTTTCGTGAAACTTGTGATCAGAATGTTTGTCTAGTCACAACGATGAACTCCGGGGGAAATAGGCATGCTCCATATGATAACATGGAAAACTGGGCCTTAATGACAAAATCCTTGTTAGCGCTCCAGAGACGATAATTGTGCCTCAATATTCATGAAACTTAGCCAGAATGTTTATCTAGTCACGAGAATAAAAGCTATTGACAATGGGAATGTTCCGTTGGATATCTTGGGGATAGGGGCCTTAAAGACATAATTCTTGTTAGGAATGTAGGGGCTACTATTTTTTCCCAATCTTCTTGAAACACATTCAGAATATTTGTCTAGTCACATGGATGAATCTTTTTGAAAATTGGAATGTTCTTTTGATATCACGGGAAAACGTGCAATAATTTCTCATCTTTTGACATTTCAGTTCAAGTGAGCGATTAAGGACCATCATGGTCCTCTTGTTTTCTTTACCTTTTATAGTCATGTTTACAGTTTTCTTGCAATAAGGCAAACGTCGAGAGATCGGTTTTTTCTGTCCGCAGCCATATACTTTACGACGTATGCTACAACAATTCATCTTTTTTTTATATTCCGCTTCCATTTTATACTATTTGCATAAGATATGCTTTTAACTTTTACCAGGTGCTATCAGGAAATGGTAGAAATTCGACTATTACTTCAAATAACCAAGCCGACGACTTTATACGAAGGCAAAAGAGATGCATCTTAAAGCAAATACACATTGAGGAAAAAAGAAGAAAATACTCAGAGTTTTTTTTAGTTTCTCTCAGTGTATCCAAAGTTTCATCTAATATGGACTAAAATACTGTAGACTGTGTAGGAAAGGGATAAAAACAACACACACTAGTTTGCGTTTTCTACAATAATTTTCAGCAGCAAATTTTGACGCGTTCCCCAGCTACGATTTCTCATCTGGAAGGAAGGAGTGAAGGAAAGTTTTTAAGACAAAACAGAAAATGCTGCATTTCAAACAAACAATAACAGCCCCATGTTTGCTTATAGCATTTGCACATATTTGGAAATGTTTCCGTAAACAAAAGGTCCTACATGATTTTGGAGTTAAAATCTAAAAATAAAAACTTTGGTTACTCGAGACAAAAGAAGAAAATGCTGATAAACATCATGTTCTTCTTTTGTCACATTGATTCATGCGCAATATGATACACAAATTCCATGAGGAAATATCAAATGCCAGAGGGCCAGACGTACAGAACGGAATATTAAAACCCCTTCACTGCCTTACCCCGAGCGTGACTCGGGGTAAAAATTGCTTCCTATGTGCCTAATACCCCGAGTGTGGCTCGGGGTAAATTAAATTCCATATTAACGCCAACTGCATCATAAGAGAAAAATTTCTTAGGTGAATTTCCATTTGTTATATGAAAAGCTTACTTTCTCTGATATTTTTATGATCATATGAATGGAAATGTATATTATTTATGCGGAATATGTGTCTAAGAAATTAATTCTAGAAATAATTTGAATGATGACAAATTCTGGTGGGGGTACAAGATCATGTTTTTGCTAGCGGATTTGTTAAAGTAAAACTACAAAACACCCACAATAGCAGTAAAATGGTTCATTTTCAAATTCTAAACCCAGAAAATGAGAAAATTGACATAAAATTGCAAAGTTCTTAACCTTTATTCATCTTCTGGTCATGACAGCCTTTTTCAGACAGAAAATTTAGCAGAAATGAACATTTCTACAAAGTTCAAAATACTGTAAAAAGTTTTATGACAAGATATCACTGTACCATTTGTGTCAAATTATTGAGGAATATGTATATTACAAACATAGAAAATTTGGTGGAAATCCATTCAGCAGTTTTTAAAGGGACATAACATTCCAATTTCAATTTTTCAAAGTGTGTCTTAATGCAGAGATTGGTTATTCTAATGCGTATAAATGCTATCTGTTGTATGAAGTTGTTATTTATAAGCGAAAAATACGCCTTTAAAGTTGAGACAGAAATGACAATTCCTATATAAATCTGAACTGTTGTCCACAACGATTTGTTTAATTTTAGCACAAAAATATATTTTTCTCGTAAACGGTGCAATATTTTGTCTTGAAATTTTCAGAATTTTCATAAGAAAATATGCTCTTTCAGATAAGATAAAAGTAAAATTTATGAAAAATAATCATGAAATGTCACTTTAAGTGATAGCAAATTTTATAATTTGGGTAGGTAACTGCACCAAATAGCCATGCCTTCCCCGGCATATAGCGTGTACGTACTTATTTACGGCAGTGAAGTGGTTAACAAAATTTAATTATATGACTTCATGACCAGATGAGCTAAATAATGCTGGCTACCAGCATAAATTATTTTCCTTTTCATTACATGAATTTTTATGTTTGTACATTTTAACTTTCTCTTTACAACTACATTATTATGATATTACATTGTCAACTGCAATGATATTTTCAATCCGACAAACTTTTTTTGTATTGCTTGGGGTAGGGGTTGAAATGATAAAACTGTCTATGTAAATGCGCCAATGGGAAAAGTTATGGGATTTTAATTGTTAAATCAATAATGCTGCAATAGTATGCTAGATCTAATATTGCAACAATAACATATTTCGATAGATAAAGAATAAAGACAAATAAAGTACACCAAATAAGAGTGGACATGACTTCTTGATGTTTACGATTTGTTAAACAAAACCCCGGCGCTGCCGTAAAATGCAAATGACCGTTCAACAATCTGATCAGTTTGACAACACAGGGCGAGGACTTCGACCTACCTCGGAGTGTCAACAACCTACAAACAGGTGCGAGGGGCAACACTACAGTACTGAATATTGGGTATGATACACGGTGGAGATTGTGCATGATGGGATGGATAACGAATACGGACACATTTGCCTCGCTTCAGGTAAAATGACTTAGTAAGACGGAGTATATGCAACAAACCGCATGAAGATTGACGCAGAAATAAGAAAGTTGAATTCTAACCTGAAGCGTGGTTAATTTGACCGTCTGTTCGGTTGGGACAATATTTCGGAAAAAGTGCCATGAGACTGAGTTATCTAATATGCATCCGATGAAAGAGCTCGGTAAGGCGGGGTACATGCAACAAACCTTTTGAAGATTGACGCACAAATAAGGAAGTTATTGCAAAATATCTTACCAGAATCGAGATTATTTTGTCCGTATTCGTTATCCATCCCATGATGCACAATCTCCACCGTGGATATGTTTAAGCATTAAATGCATAGGCTTTGTCGATATCCCTGGTTTCATTTTTCCACAATGTTTATCTTCAACATATCACAGGGATGTCAACAACCTAAGATTGGTCACATATAGTACTGATCAGGCCCATAGGAACAGGGGGAGGGAGGGTGCTAAACCCCCTTATCCCAAAAGTTGGCCAAATTGTCGAATTTTCCGTAATTTACACTGAAATACAAAAAATGTTGGGGAAAATAAATTTAGCCACTCCAATATTCAGACACTGCTGACACAAATAAAGTAGAACACAATGTCAGTAGGCTATCTGACACAAGCCTCTCATGTAGCTTATTTCTGATCCAAGCAGCCTCTTCGTAACCTAGATGTACATAAGGACTTTTTTTTTTTTAGAAAACTAGTTGTTCCTTAGATGATTGATAAGGTCTGGTCACAGACACACTTCCACATCACGGCCGTAGCACGTTCAACAAAGGTCTCTCGTACAGCATAAGTAGGGCCCGATGTGGACATAATATGGACGCAGAATTTGGTACATGACCAACCACGCCTTTACCTGTTCGAAGGCTTGGGTTGGTAATTATATCGTAATGTCCAATCTTTATTCACCAGCAAGCTAATTCCAAGTCTCCCTTTTAAATTGCACAACAATCAATCTGATTGGCCGAGACATACGTCTCGTCCAACCAGATGGGTTGTTATGTAATTCAGATTTATACAATCGAATTTAGAAGTGTAGGATAATAGCCTACTAGAAGCCGTTTATCAAGGTTAACATTTGCTTTCCTGATTTCCTGAGTTAAACTCCTAACATCGGTCATCATGAAGTACTGAAAGATTCAACAAGCCACAACTTACACAAGAACATTAACCATGCAAAATAGACAAACCAAAACAACAACAACAACAACAACAAAAATACCAACAAGAAAATCCACTAAAACAACAACTGATACAACAACAACAACAACAAAACAAACAAACAAAAAACAGTTGTGTGTAGCTTGAAAACACCATAAGTATCCATAAAATTATGTAACTGGATGCAGTCGATCTAGTCTGATCAGCCCGAAGATCGAACCTATGTACACCTTTGAGATGGCAACTTGGCCTAACCTGTCTGACAAGAATGAACGTAAACGCGTGCGTCATATTCGATCAGTACTCTTAACTGAAGTAATGTTCGAGTTAATGACTTGATGTTATAAACTCATGTTGTTTTTCTGCCATGTGATTCCCCGCCATTGACCAGAATTGGTGACGAGACTAGGAGAACGCGTCACGTTTATAACGATCAGCACTGTTCTCTAAAACCGGAGTATGCCTATATAATGTTAGAGAGAATGACTCCATGTTATGAACTATTGGGTTCATGTGAAGTTTAGCCGGTCAACGAACTCCAGTCAATATGGCCTTTCTTCAATAGTCATACCCATTCCTTCATATCGGAACAATGGTGTGTAGTATAATACTAATGGGCTTTTACAGATCTAAATACATCCTTTTTAGTGTCATTTTATGCGTTGGTTTGAGGAAATTGGGTATTTTGGCAATATGAAAAAACAAAAAAAAAAAAAAAAAAAAAAAAAAAAAAAAAAAAAAAAAAAAAAAACAGGGATCTTGATCAGTCTGTGCTTATGTGAAGTCTGATCAACTCGGACCCGTGTTATATTTCTAAGTAACAAGTAGGATCCATCAGATAGTGGCATGCATCTGAACCAGATTGAGAATGCACGTTCGTACATCCCAGGTTTAAGTTTCGGGAAAGGACGGACCCCAGCTTTGTTTTGTATTGTTTAAAACCTCAATGCATACCTTTCAGAATGCCTTCTTCTGATCTAAGAAATAACAACATCATCTACCTAATTTTTCTTATAGAAAAAATAAAGATACTAGTATGCGACTTTGTGTAAATCTGCCTTAAAAATATGAATCTGTTATCATTTTAGGGCTTTTCACTAATACGTGACTTTTGTAATTACCATAGACGAAAATCAGTTTGCGAAAGATTTGATATCGTTTTCTAAATTGGGTAAGGGTTATTTTCATGCCTAAGAGGCGGGATCCATAGCTCACCCACTACTCTCTGGGAAGGTCAATTTTTTATTACACGCTGTGAGCTAAAAGTACAAAAAATCCATACCACAAATCTTAAAACACATCTTTCCTCGCTCAAACCCTGTATCGTGTCATGCGAAAATGGGGATTAGTTACTTTAAAGATTAGCATTTTGCATTTTGAATATTACAACTTCGTTCCTTTTAGGGTTGTGCCAATCCTTCTTTGTAGAATAATCACAGACGTAATAATGGACTGGTCTTTGACCGCGTTGCACTTCAAAGCCGGTTTTGACCAAACAAGGAAATTTATTCATGAACCAATGAAAGCACGATATACACGGCATTTCCGCCTTCTCTGATGCAAACAGAATTTAAGTATTATAAAAATAATTAGATAATTATCTTCTATAATTGTTGTGTCACGTGATTCCCCGCCATAATAAAACAGAATATTATCCAAATGAAAGATTTCTGATAAATAATCATTATAGGCATGATAATTTTACTGAAACTCGAGAAAATTGGTGACTGATCAGTTTGCGCGGAATGCGGAGGCTGCGTTGGATAGACATTTCGTCGGTGTTATTGCAAAACCTCGTAGCTTCAGCTTTAATCAAGCTGCAGTTACGAGGTTTTTGCAGTAACACCGACGATTTGTTTGACGCTATTTAAGGCCATGTTAAAGTGACACAACGCCTTATTGATCGAGTCATTATTGCCTACATGGAAATGTTTTAGCTCGGAATTTACTCCCCCGCTCTTGGTCGATATACATAGCGCTAGATAAGGGAGGGGTGGCATTACGCATACATTATCTACCAACAACCCAAACAACTGTGGGTACCCATTGGCATCGTCTTAAGAAGACGACACCAATGAGTACCAACACCAAAAATTATTAGTGTATGATCTATTATGTCATTTTCAGATGTCATTATCTCCCCGCCCTAGATCGATAGTTCGGGTTAGCACGATATCCTTGACGCCCTGACAATTGTCATTTCGACTCGATAGGCGAATTTGGACAACGCAGCGGAGACAAATATCGCAAATATTTTGAGGAAACGGAAAAACCCATATTACAAATGTAGCCTATGTAGTATGTGAAACACGAATGAAACAGTTCTTTTCTTTCATAAAAAATATGACCTTGAAATTTTGTCTTGATCAATATTGATGACCTTGATCTTGGAACGTTCATTTCTAGTCCGTTCTGTGAATGGTGGCCAATATTGCCAAGATACCAGTAGTTCGCTCCTACCCTTTTCCAAAAGTAAGCCTTAATTTCAATGACTATGTTAACATGTGAACACATACATTATCGACAAATAGAAAGAACTAAGAAAGAAATAAGATGACGGTGATGTTATTTCCTACATATATTATTATGTGCCTATTGCCATAATTTCCAGCTCTATATCAATTAACTTCGTACTTTGCAACATCTCTGCTATCGGGCCATTCACGGAACGTGTCGTTCAGGACAGAGTTAAGGCCATCTCAGTCCAGGTTTTCTATCGAGGCAATGAATAATGGGAATCTCGTCAATAAAACATCAACGGGTTTTTGTGATAGGATACATGACCTTTGACCACAACTTGACCTCTTTAAGTGACCCCGGCGAATATAAATGGCAAAACAGAAGAAAGAGACGCCGTAAAAATATAATGTTCTTACCCTTAACTGAACCAGTTTTCGTCCTTGATAGACATCTTCTTACACATCTCCGCAAACCAGGCGCGTATAGATCTATGCCCCACAACCCATTACCATAATGACAATAATGTTGACTCTTCCAAATTCAAATGTAACAAACGATAATTTCAAGCAATGGTGATGTAACATTTCTGGTCTCTCTGGATAGACAACATTGTGGGCAATGAAGAAACCGATTGTCACAAGAAATTTCTTCATTTTCCACAATATTTTCCAGACCTTTCCTGTTTTTGTGCATCAATACGCATTGGGCTTCAACTTCACAAAACTCCTGGGTACGCCCCGGAAAGCGTTTATGGCCATCACTTCATTTATTTTCGTCCATATTTATTTAAAAGGCCATCGTAGCAAGCTTTTGAATAATTATGTAGGTCGTATTGTGATGCGATATAGTGGTTGCATTGCGTTCAACAATTCTTTACACCTAATCATGTGTTCCAGTTACATCTGGCACCAGTAATATCACATCCTGCCCGAGCTATTAGCTGATCGCCCCACGTGGACGAATCATCGATTAAAATCCGGATAACCTCGACAATTACCGTTGTCACGGATGACGGCGAAATTGCAAGAAGTGTTTAGTATCTAATGATTGGGGGGGATAGGTGGAATACTCTAACCTTCATTGTTTTGTCGTATGAAACCTGAACAGACATTGTGTCAATTATTAAATGTCTCCGGCTTCGTGGTTTGCTATTTGGTATCGGTTGAATCCTAAAATTACTTTGCTTAGATTCTTGATGATATACTACCAGTAACTATGGCAACAAGTGCTTAAAAACCCTGTCAACAACACAATGGAACCTATAGTTTTTTGTCGCTTAAGGTAGTCCACCCCTAATGAGATTCACACGACGTCAGAATTATTCGAGCGACGCCATAAACATTCCGCAGTGGAATGTTTACGACGTCGTCTGAATAGGTTCGGATTCGTGCAACGGATGTTAACGACGTCTCATGAAAGATTGAATCTTATTATGGTGGAATACCTTAAACAGATCAACTGTTTTTCGCTTTTATTGAATCCCTTTTCAATTTATATAGAGATTTCGATTGTCCCAACCTTTTGATTAGAAAGATATCATCTGTATAACCTTGCCAGGAAACGATTGAAAGGAAAGAAGACTGATCATACACGTGTATTGTTATCATGGAATACATCGTTATCATAATTTAATTAATTTTGCATCTAACGTGTTTTAAAGCTTCCTTGGGCAGACCCGTATGAAGCAATTTGATATTGGGGTGGCTAAACCCCCAGTGTCTGAATATTGGGGCGGGGGGGGGGTAAATTGGATTTCCACTGAATTTTCAGTGTAAAATAAATAAAAGTCGGTATTTTTGCCCAACTTGGGAGAGGGGCTAAGTCCCCCTAGCCCCCTGTTCCTACAGGCCTGTATGGTGTTTTTGTTTTGACGTCCGCGCGCAACTGTAAATGCATCAACAGAAGAAAATGCTAATAATTATCAACACCAGACGCCAAAAACTGTTTATTCTTTTGAACATATAAAAATATGGATTTTAGTTGATTAGTGTCGGAATTTCTAGTACAAGTCTAGTCTAATGTTTCTATTCAACATGCCTTCTAGTCTCGACTTCATTTCCAAACACTTCCAAAAACAAGTCTAATTGAAAGCCAGAGCAGTATTTAATCAGTTTCAAATTCCGGTAATTTGTGTGCAAACAGGACCTTTTTTAAAGGCTTGTCTAGACATATACATGTATATTGCTTTCAAATACAGGACCTGAATGAAGACTACTATTTCATTGAGGATAAGGGTTATAGATCCCGGGGAATACACTGACTTACGCCCTGCCATTGACCTCGTGAATGAGTGACCCTGCCTCGCGAAGTTCAATGAACACTAGATCATGATAATAAACATGGCTAACATCATGCAATAACCAACTATCATTCTGCTCACATCTTTATTTGCTGTCTGATAAAAAAGGGTTGTGATGTTTGAGATCAACCTGGATCCAGATCAGTCTGCGCGTACGCGCAGTCTGATCAAGATCCATGTTGGTCTCTGATAGCTTCATTATGACCTTAAAAAAGCGACCAAGGACCATGATGTAATGTCGTAATTACTTTGATGACAAACCGAAGTGATCCTAAATAACAATTATAACAGAAGTAGTATTAGCAGCAGCAGCACCATGAGCAATAACTACTACTACCATAAAAATCAAGAGTAAAGTGACTATATATGCATAGCTATTTTTTATAAAAAAAAATATGTTTGATTCTTGGTTAATTTGCAATGCCAAAAAGAAACTACTTTAATGATCTTTAAATATGAGGTATTTACTGATTTAACAGGTATTTACTGATTTAACTTTTTGTAAAATTACCGGTGCACATTTCTAGCTAGGCCTATGCAATTTACCATCCCAGAACGTTTCCTCTCATTCCTTCAAATATTTCCTAAAACTCGTCTTTGATAGAGGGCAAAAGTGTGAGCAAAAATAAACGTGAGCTCGAACAATGAAACATGCCAATAGAGTTAATACAGTCTTGCAACAAGCCAATTAAATAGAAATACACGGACGATTGCTTACGCGTTCTTGGCGAATATTGCCCAGTCAGAGCGACAGATAACAGGGATAACGATATTCTAGATTTCTTCTTCCTAATCCAAACCCCATCTTGTTGTACTCAAATAAATTGTGTTTTAAAGCCAATTCAAATGAGTATCCACAACATAGTGTTTGATGATAATTGAAACATATTTTGCATTTAGAAAAGCCATTACCCCTTCTTGTCTGTAGCTGTGGCCTATTTCCGCGTAACCTTTGCGTTTTTGACCCCTATAGACCATTACCCTCCTCTCCAAACTTAGTTGACTTTGTAAACAAATTAAATACCAATTGAATCTTTGCCCTTTCTTTATCCCTAATAAATGACCGTCATCCAAGTTGCTTATCTTAGGTAGGATTAAAAATAAGTCACGTGTAAAATTCTTAAGGTCGGCACAATTTCAGCCTAGTTCAACTACAATAAAAATTTACAAGCCAAACATTTTGACAAATGTAACCGAATTGATTACTAATTATTAAATTTTTGTGGTCGAAAAAAAAAGACAACAAAATAATAACTGCCGTTGTGTTTTCGTAATCTCCTTAACCCCTTTCCCCCAAAAGGCAAAATGGCTAAATATACACTTAAAGACACTTCCATCGCAACACTTACATTTTTCATCATAACTAAATAAATAATGCAGTATATTTTATGACATTTGCAGCAAATATCAATCAATTACGTTTGCATGTTTTCTGTAAGTTTCAAGAAAATCGACTGATCCGAACATAAAAAAATATTTAGGATTTTCACTAAGACTCAAATATGAAAAGTCACAAAACCCCAGGCAATTGCAGAATTCAATAGCATCAAAGCAGCGTCACCAAATCATGCTCAAATCTCATATCACTGCTTCATAAGATTTGTTAACATGCTTTCATGTGCGATACAATACTAGAATTCAGTCGCACCTATTTTGTTTAATGTTTTGTACGTATCAACATTGCACAAAATCATTGAATGTATTACCAGACATTAATTTTTTGCCCTTTTGCCGCAAGAAATATTCAACAACTGCAACATGAACTTAAAAGGGACGAGTTAAGAATGATCCCGCAAAGATTCACCATCAACTAGAACTGTCGCAAAGCGGACAAATACCCCCCACTAGCACGTTGTCACTGAAAAAGTGCTAAAGTTCAAAGTGGCATAACTCTGAAACTACTGCCTGGATCAAGATGAAAATTGCAGGTGCACAACTTCATATGATAGGAAACAACCTGCTAAAATTTCAGCAAAATCGGTCAAAAACTGTGGGAGGAGAAGAGGACACAAAATTATGTCCACGGACGGACGGACGGACAGACGGACAGACGGACAGACGGACGGACGGGCAGACGGACGGACAACCTGAATCCAGTATACCCCCCCATAACTTTGTTGTGGGGGGTATAATTATGCTTTATAAATGAGAAGGGTGTGTCTTCGTGTGATTTAGGTTCATGACGGACACACAGAATGTTAGCATAATGTCATAAACTTTACTGCTGTTACATTAATAACAGGCCTGTAGGAACAGTGGGGGCTATGGGGGGCTAGCCTCCCTGATGTTGCCCAAAATGCCAAATTTTCCTTATTTTACACTGAAAATGTAGGGGAAATCCAATTTAGCCCCAAAATATCCAGACACAGGGGCTTAAGCCACCCCAATATGAAATTGCTTCCTACGGGCCTGAATAACATGAATTTACGTTATCAGCTCGCACAGCTTTTTTGCGACTTTTTGTTTTCAAGTCATATTATATGCACTGCAAATTTAATCATTTCTACTCAATGTTTCTTTATGAAAATTACAGATATCATGCAATTGTGAATGAATTAAATTTGTTCAAAATTTGACAAAGAATGGTTTGTTAAATATCAAGTTATTACCAAAAAGGTAAGTGTTGCGTTAGAAGTGTCTTTAAGTGTATATAAGAGAAGCATGAATAAGTAAGCATTTTTATTTCCAGAAATCTTTCGTCTTAAGTTTTATGGACAAATAAGTAAAAAGTGATTTTCAGTTTCAAATGAATTATGTAAGACACGCCTGTCGGTTCTTTTTCAAATGTAATAATAATAATAATAATAATAATAATAATAATAATAATAATAATAATAATAATAATAATAATAATAATAATAATAATAATAATAATAATAATAATAATAATAATAATAAGAAGAAGAAGAAGAAGAAGAAGAAGAAGAAGAAGAAGAAGAAGAAGAAGAAGAAGAAGAAATATTGCTTATAGATAATGACTTTCATTATTTTCCACTTTCTGTTTATTCCAGTGCACGGGTGGTAAACAGAGAAACTAGCTCCAAAAAGAGGTAGTTGCATAGAGCGAAAATTTGTAGGTCACGAACACATTTTCTAAAATTATTTCTTTTAAAGAGAGTTTTTGAGAAATCCGGCGATGCTGTAATATGAAGAAATGATCGAAGTTTGTTGTACACGAGAATATACGGTGTAAGTAGCAGGGTTTTAACATAATCGTTGAAAAACATTTCAAAATCGAAAGTAAAAAGGTTTTTACTTCCGATTTTGAAATGTTTTTCAACGATTGTATTAAAACCCTGCTACTAATACCGTATATTCTCATGCACAACAAACTTCGACCATTTCTTCGTATTACAGCATCGCCGGATTTTTCAAAAACTCGTTGTAAACGAAATTATTGTAGAAAGATGTGTTCATGACCTACCTTTGTTTACAGATTTTCGCTCTATGAAACTACCTCGGTAGGGGCCGGATGTTACGAGGAAACAAAATACCGTTGACTCTTTTTGGAGCTAGTTTCTCTGTTTACCACCCGTGCAGTGGTGGTTGCAAAATATGGACAATCTATCAGAATTTGAACAATGATTTTGCCATTTCCCTTACTGTCCCTTTACTGTATCGACATGTATGTACTTGGTAATGTTGTACCAATCCCTAATAGAGATTTACGAATTAGTACGAAATGGAATACGAATACGAAACCGAAATAAATTTGTGGGGGGGAGGGGGCATCTCAGTACATCCGAAGCTGGTTTCCGTCTCAGCGTACGTTTCTAATTTCGGAGGTCGTGGGTTCGAACCGTACTCTGTCCTGTAATTTTGCCAAAGTACCAACATACCTTTTTATACGCCCGAAGGGTCGTATTATGTTATCGTCTACATCGTCTGTCTGTCCGTCTGTTTGTCCGTTAGCAAATTCGTGTCCGGTCCATAACTTTCAAACTATAAGGCCTATGGTCTTGACACTTCACAGGTGTATATATCCCATAGCTAAGGTGCGCAGAGCGCAAGAATCACAACTCTACCATTTATAATTTTTGAGTTATTGCCCTTTGTTTGATTCAATTATCAAATTCGTGTCCGGTCCATAACTTTGAAACTATTTTGCCTATAGTCTTGAAACTTCACAGGTGTATAGATCTCATAGCTGGGGTGTGCAGAGTAGAAGAGCCACAACTCTACCATTTGTAATTTTTGAGTTAATGTCCGTTGTTTGATTTTGTTTGATTCAGTTATCAAATTCGTGTCCGGTCCATAACTTTGAAGCTATAAGGCCTATAGTCTTGAAACTTCACAGGTGTATAGATATCATAGCTAGGGGGTGCAGAGCGCAAGAACCACAACTCTACCATCTGTAATTTTTGAGTTACTGCCATTTGTTTGATTTTGTTTGATTCAGTGAGCAAATTCGTGTCCGGTCCATAACTTTGAAACTGTAAGGCCTATAGTCTTGAAACTTCACGGGTGTATAGATCTCATAGCTAGGGCGTGCAGAGCGCAAGAACCACAACTCTACCATTTGTAATTTTTGACTTATTGCCCTTTGTTTGATTTTGATTGATTCAGTTATCAAATTCGTGTCCGGTCCATAACTTTGAAGCTATAAGGCCTATAGTCTTGACACTTCACAGGTGTATAGATCTCATAGCTAGGATGTGCAGAGCGCAATAAACATAACTCGACCATTTATAATTTTTGACTTATTGCCCTTTGTTTGATTCAGTTTGCAAATTCGTGTCCGGTTCATAACTTTCAAAATACAAGGCCTACGCTGTTGAAACTTCACATGTGTGTAGAACTCATAGCTAGGGTGTTTGATTACATTATCTCAATCTGATTAAATTTGTTAATATTTTAGTAGTACTCGGGTACTTGCAACACTTTGTGAATATTTTAGTACTTGGTGAATTTTCTTTTATCGGATACTTGCAAGAGACTTTTAGAAAAGAACAGGACATCAACAAATATCACACACCCATTTTTTTCTGAGCTTCGGGCGTATAATGCCACGCCCAGCGTTGCTCTTGTTTATCAAAGGAAAACATTGAAATATACTTAACGGCGCATCCAATGCAAATCTTTATCTAATTTTGTATATACCCTTATAATTTCGCCGAAACTTAAACAGTCGAAAAGCTTATCATTATCCAAAGTACAAATGGCCTATGTTCAGCTCCTTCACAGAAGACGAATTTACCTTTCCGCCATAGACGGATACATGTCTTTCAAAAAGCAGTTAAAATCAGGTCTACTCGGGATGTTCAAGTATTGCGTTCATTACGAAAGAAGGACAAGTTGTGCCTTCCGCGATGTTTGATCCTACGCTAAACCATGACCTACCCCAATCGGAACAAGAGCAACGCTGGGCGTGGCATTATACGCCCGAAGCTCAGAAATAAATGGTTGTGTGATATTTGTCGATATCCTGTTCTTTTCTAAAAGTCTCTTGCAAGTATCCGATATAACAAAATTCACCAAGTACTAAAACATTCACAAAGTATTGCTGCACAAATTTAATCAGATTGAGATAATGTAATCAAACACCCTAGCTATGAGTTCTACACACATGTGAAGTTTCAACAGCGTAGACCTTGTATTTCGAAAGTTATTGACCGGACATGAATTTGCAGACTGAATCAAACAAATGGCAATAAGTCAAAAATTATAAATGGTAGAGTTAGGGTTATTGCACTCTGCACACCCTAGCTATGAGATCTATACACCTGTGAAGTTTCAAGACTATAGACATTATAGTTTCAAAGTTATGGACCGGACACAAATTTGCTAACTGAATCAAATAAAGGGCAATAACTAAAAAAATACAAATGGTAGAGTTGTGGTTCTTACGCTCTGCACACCCTAGCTATGAGATCTATACACCTGTGAAGTTTCAAGACCATAGGCCTTATAGTTTCAAAGTTATGGACCGGACACGAATTTGCTAACGGACAGACAGACAGACGGACAGACAGACGGACAGACAGACGATGCACGCGATAACATAATACGACCCTTCGGGCGTATAAAAATGGAGCGTTATTCATCACTAAACAAATTGTCTTTCTACAGATGGATTTAGCCTATCCCAATGTACCTGGTGCAATAACTACAGAGTCTGACGATGCCTTTGAGTCACACAGGTCCATCATATTGCCGAATGACTCTGATCTCCCTCTTTTAAAGTCGTCTGATGGGGACCACTAAGTGAGCACTGATTAGGCAGTTATATTTCATTGCAGTCAAAATTTGGGATTTGGTGCAGTGGTAACGCGCTGGACTTGTAATCTTTAGACCGAGATTTTAAGCCGAGTTCCCGTCTCCATGTGACCTGAACAGTTGAGTGGAATGTAAATACTCCACTCAATCAATTGAAGGGTTGGAAGTGTCTGACATTATAACTATATACCTTCTTCTTGACGGATGGGCGAACGAACAGACAACATGGTATAACCGAATAACCGGTATACCCCTCTGGAGATTGTGCATTATGGGATGGGTAAATCTACGGACAAATTTGCCTCGCTCCAGGAAAATATTTTGCAATAACCTTCTTATGATTGTGTCAATTTTCAAACGGTTTGTTGCATGTAACCCGCCTTACTGAGCTCTTTCATATGACGTACGATTTACTTTCTTGCATAAATTTCAGATAGATTTTTGCTCGGTTGGGATCAACTTCTGGGAAAAAGTATGAGTGATTTTCGAATGAGCCAAACATCTGAAGAAATAACCCAGTAAGGCGGGGTATATGCAACAAACCGCTTGTAAATTAAAATGTTAATAAACAAGAATGTTTGTACACACGTTCTTACCTGAAGCAGGGCTAATTAAACCGTGGTTGTTATCATTTAAAATGATTCCATAAATAATTAATATCTCTGAAAAAAGTGACCATTCTCAAACTTTTTTCGCAGACCGATGCGAATAAAGTTATCCTGCAAATGAAATAAAAACAACATTCTATTCATTGAGTGTTAATCCTTTCAAAAAAGACAAAAGATAGGGAGGTCCGATTTTACGCTGTTGCAGATGACAAAGTGGATACCGATCAGAAAAAAGATTTGGAGTTGTCGGCATTTTCTTCTTTTGTCCCAATGTTTTCCCATGCCCCCTTTTTTTACCAAGGACGTCAAAATCAGGTCTTATTTTGGGAAATGCGTAGGTCAACGTTTGAACGAGTGTAAAAATGAGGATTTTACATAGAATCGCGTGGTAGTAAAAATGAGTGGTCTGCCACCACATTCCGAATCTTCTGATACATCCCCTCTATTTCATTTCCATTTCCATTTCGTATTCCATTTCGTACTAATCCGTAAATCTCTAAATAGAGATTTACGAATTAGTACGAAATGGAATACGAATACGAAACCGAAATAAATTTGGGGGGGGGGGGGAGGGGGCATCTCAGTACATCCGAAGCTGGTTTCCGTCTCAGCGTACGTTTCTAATTTCGGAGGTCGTGGGTTCGAACCGTACTCTGTCCTGTAATTTTGCCAAAGTACCAACATACCTTTTTATACGCCCGAAGGGTCGTATTATGTTACCGTCTACATCGTCTGTCTGTCCGTCTGTTTGTCCGTTAGCAAATCCGTGTCCGGTCCATAACTTTCAAACTATAAGGCCTATGGTCTTGACACTTCACAGGTGTATATATCCCATAGCTAAGGTGCGCAGAGCGCAAGAATCACAACTCTACCATTTATAATTTTTGAGTTATTGCCCTTTGTTTGATTCAATTATCAAATTCGTGTCCGGTCCATAACTTTGAAACTATTTTGCCTATAGTCTTGAAACTTCACAGGTGTATAGATCTCATAGCTGGGGTGTGCAGAGTAGAAGAGCCACAACTCTACCATTTGTAATTTTTGAGTTAATGTCCGTAGTTTGATTTTGTTTGATTCAGTTATCAAATTCGTGTCCGGTCCATAACTTTGAAGCTATAAGGCCTATAGTCTTGAAACTTCACAGGTGTATAGATATCATAGCTAGGGGGTGCAGAGCGCAAGAACCACAACTCTACCATCTGTAATTTTTGAGTTACTGCCATTTGTTTGATTTTGTTTGATTCAGTTAGCAAATTCGTGTCCGGTCCATAACTTTGAAACTGTAAGGCCTATAGTCTTGACACTTCACAGGTGTATAGATCTCATAGCTAGGATGTGCAGAGCGCAATAAACATAACTCGACCATTTATAATTTTTGACTTATTGCCCTTTGTTTGATTCAGTTTGCAAATTCGTGTCCGGTTCATAACTTTCAAAATACAAGGCCTACGCTGTTGAAACTTCACATGTGTGTAGAACTCATAGCTAGGGTGTTTGATTACATTATCTCAATCTGATTAAATTTGTTAATATTTTAGTAGTACTCGGGTACTTGCAACACTTTGTGAATATTTTAGTACTTGGTGAATTTTCTTTTATCGGATACTTGCAAGAGACTTTTAGAAAAGAACAGGACATCAACAAATATCACACACCCATTTTTTTCTGAGCTTCGGGCGTATAATGCCACGCCCAGCGTTGCTCTTGTTTATTAAAGGAAAACATTGAAATATACTTAACGGCGCATCCAATGCAAATCTTTATCTAATTTTGTATATACCCTTATAATTTCGCCGAAACTTAAACAGTCGAAAAGCTTATCATTATCCAAAGTACAAATGGCCTATGTTCAGCTCCTTCACAGAAGACGAATTTACCTTTCCGCCATAGACGGATACATGTCTTTCAAAAAGCAGTTAAAATCAGGTCTACTCGGGATGTTCAAGTATTGCGTTCATTACGAAAGAAGGACAAGTTGTGCCTTCCGCGATGTTTGATCCTACGCTAAACCATGACCTACCCCAATCGGAACAAGAGCAACGCTGGGCGTGGCATTATACGCCCGAAGCTCAGAAATAAATGGTTGTGTGATATTTGTCGATATCCTGTTCTTTTCTAAAAGTCTCTTGCAAGTATCCGATATAACAAAATTCACCAAGTACTAAAACATTCACAAAGTATTGCTGCACAAATTTAATCAGATTGAGATAATGTAATCAAACACCCTAGCTATGAGTTCTACACACATGTGAAGTTTCAACAGCGTAGACCTTGTATTTCGAAAGTTATTGACCGGACATGAATTTGCAGACTGAATCAAACAAATGGCAATAAGTCAAAAATTATAAATGGTAGAGTTAGGGTTATTGCACTCTGCACACCCTAGCTATGAGATCTATACACCTGTGAAGTTTCAAGACTATAGACATTATAGTTTCAAAGTTATGGACCGGACACAAATTTGCTAACTGAATCAAATAAAGGGCAATAACTAAAAAAATACAAATGGTAGAGTTGTGGTTCTTACGCTCTGCACACCCTAGCTATGAGATCTATACACCTGTGAAGTTTCAAGACCATAGGCCTTATAGTTTCAAAGTTATGGACCGGACACGAATTTGCTAACGGACAGACAGACAGACGGACAGACAGACGGACAGACAGACGGACAGACAGACGATGCACGCGATAACATAATACGACCCTTCGGGCGTATAAAAATGGAGCGTTATTCATCACTAAACAAATTGTCTTTCTACAGATGGATTTAGCCTATCCCAATGTACCTGGTGCAATAACTACAGAGTCTGACGATGCCTTTGAGTCACACAGGTCCATCATATTGCCGAATGACTCTGATCTCCCTCTTTTAAAGTCGTCTGATGGGGACCACTAAGTGAGCACTGATTAGGCAGTTATATTTCATTGCAGTCAAAATTTGGGATTTGGTGCAGTGGTAACGCGCTGGACTTGTAATCTTTAGACCGAGATTTTAAGCCGAGTTCCCGTCTCCATGTGACCTGAACAGTTGAGTGGAATGTAAATACTCCACTCAATCAATTGAAGGGTTGGAAGTGTCTGACATTATAACTATATACCTTCTTCTTGACGGATGGGCGAACGAACAGACAACATGGTATAACCGAATAACCGGTATACCCCTCTGGAGATTGTGCATTATGGGATGGGTAAATCTACGGACAAATTTGCCTCGCTCCAGGAAAATATTTTGCAATAACCTTCTTATGATTGTGTCAACTTTCAAACGGTTTGTTGCATGTAACCCGCCTTACTGAGCTCTTTCATATGACGTACGATTTACTTTCTTGCATAAATTTCAGATCGATTTTTGCTCGGTTGGGATCAACTTCTGGGAAAAAGTATGAGTGATTTTCGAATGAGCCAAACATCTGAAGAAATAACCCAGTAAGGCGGGGTATATGCAACAAACCGCTTGTAAATTAAAATGTTAATAAACAAGAATGTTTGTACACACGTTCTTACCTGAAGCAGGGCTAATTAAACCGTGGTTGTTATCATTTAAAATGATTCCATAAATAATTAATATCTCTGAAAAAAGTGACCATTCTCAAACTTTTTTCGCAGACCGATGCGAATAAAGTTATCCTGCAAATGAAATAAAAACAACATTCTATTCATTGAGTGTTAATCCTTTCAAAAAAGACAAAAGATAGGGAGGTCCGATTTTACGCTGTTGCAGATGACAAAGTGGATTTCGATCAGAAAAAAGATTTGGAGTTGTCGGCATTTTCTTCTTTTGTCCCAATGTTTTCCCATGCCCCTTTTTTTTACCAAGGACGTCAAAATCAGGTCTTATTTTGGGAAATGCGTAGGTCAACGTTTGAACGAGTGTAAAAATGAGGATTTTACATAGAATCGCGTGGTAGTAAAAATGAGTGGTCTGCCACCACATTCCGAATCTTCTGATACATCCCCCTATTTCATTTCCATTTCCATTTCGTATTCCATTTCGTACTAATCCGTAAATCTCTATTACCACTTGCTTCGCTACCAATCTGTCAAAAATCGCCACGGGCTATTTTCGTTTCATATTAATTAATATATATTTTAGCGATTTTTATGGGCACTGCCGATCAATGACCCGGATGAAAAAATATGTGCTACATATTAAACATTAGGCGTATTTCACTGTTTAGGGACAAAAATGTCGTAACTACAGCTTGAACAAGCTGTAGTTACGGCATTTATGTTCCTAAGTAGCGACGTTGTTGTTTTTACATCTAGCAAAAAGAACGTTTTTCATTGGTTGTGCGATTTATGGGCCGAGTGACCAGTTTCCAGAAGCAATGTGTTAATCAGTATTCCCCACAGCAAATTTCGATAACACGAATGTACTTTACGTTACCCACCATTTACTCCATAGCGCACGGTGTGAGTTTAATATTTGACTCTTTCCTGTGAGATTTTGACTTTCATCCATCGATTTGCACGCCTTGGACGTTATATGTTAATAGACAACGCAATATGGCGATGGTACCTCTGTTAAAAGTTCCAGCCAAAGACTGCAGTGCATTTGCCGTAGATGCAATCAAGCAAGAAAATTGCTCTAAAATGACTAAACTAGAAAGACCTGAAGGTCTTGAGTCGCTCCACAGTCCTGAATTTCTTTTAATATCAAATCCAAGTTTTGACTAGATTTTTGAATACTTATGGTTCTTACAGCAAAAACAAAGTCAAAAGCAGCAATCATGTGGTCAATGCAAAAAGAAAGTAAATGATTAATATTTTAGGGATGTTAGAGCGATAATAAAATTGAAAACTGTGATTTTGCCAAATTCAAAGACAAATAATTCAGTATGTATATTTAAAATCAAATCGAAAATTAAACACATGCAAGATGTTATGGTCATTATCATTCTATTCAAATTTTGTCTATATTAGTCAATATTTGTGGCTTCAAGAGTGGAAAAAGTGTCGAAAAACTGAAATTTTGTCAATTTCAAGGGCACATAACTCAGATTGTAACAGTGTGATCATGTTGAAAATTACACATAAGCAAGACCTTGTTGTCAACAAGATTCTTTCCAAGTATCATCTTGATTGGTTAACATTTGTGGTTGTTAGAGTGAAAACAAAGTCGAAAATGGCAATTTTGTCAAATTCAAGTGCACATAACTCATGATGTAAGATTCCGATCAAGCTGAAAATTACACCCAGGCAGCATATAATGCTTATATATTTTCTGTCCAAGGTTTGTCTTGATTGGTTAATATTTATAGATTTTATAGTAAAAATAAAGTCAAAACCAGCAAAATAGAGCCGAAAATGGCATTTTTTTGCAATTTCAAGGGCACATAACTCATGATGTAAAATTCAGATCAAGCTGAAAATGTGAAAATACAGCTGAAAATAGCAATTTTGTCAATTTCAAGGGCACATAACTCATGATGTAAAATTCAGATCAAACTGAAAATTTTACCAAGGCAAGATCTTGTAGTCAGCATGATTCTGTCAAAATTTTGTCTTGATTGTTCAATATTTGTAGATTTTAGAAGAAAACTAGTCAAAACCTGCTATTTTTGACATTCAAGGGCAGATAACTCAGGTTATACTGATTCAATCCATATTCTTTGAAGGAATCTGAGAGAGGGTCACCCAAGGATCATTCCTGTGAAGTTTGGTTGAAATCCATCCAGTAGTTTTTGAGAAGAAGATTTTTAAAGAAAAAGTTTACGGACGCACGCACGGACGGACGGACGGACGCACGACGGACACACCGCCATGACAATAGCCCGCTGGCCTGAAAGGCCAGTGGAGCTAAAAATTGTGTTCAAGTAAAGTCTAGAATGCATCAAATCGTACCATTTTTTTTATTCAAAAATCTTCCGGGAGGCATGCCTCCGGACCCATCTAGAAGGGTTTCGCTTCTGTGGCGCTCGCCTTCGCTTCTTTGGCGCTCGCCTTCGCTTCTTCGGCACTCGCCTTTGCTCCTTTGAACAGAGCTCCAATGCAAATAACATGGCTAAGCGCCTGCAGTGTGGGACATCAAGCAAACGAAAGACGAGTCCAACGCATTAGAGGGACTGACCAAACATGCATTTCCAGGTACACTGGATTCTAGCAATACTCTAACGCCATTCGGGGTGTACTATCAAAACAAATAGATACGAACACATGTACGATAAATCTAGCGAAGATGTATACGCTGGTCATCCAAACGTCATTGTAATTACAATTTTTTTTTGGTATTTTATGCGTTGAATTTTAATGTGTTTCCGAAAAATAAAGTCGATTATGATACATTCATAATTATGTTTGTAATCTACATGCAGGTATTATCCTCTCAACCAGTATAAACTCTTCCTGCGAAGCATTTATGCTGATTGAAGGTCATCACATTTTCAGTTTTAGTGCATCTGGGAATACTAGTAAGTAATGGCGCTGCAAGCTAGATTAGCATAGATTATTATCGAAGTATGCTCAATTAGTATTTTAAGAAGTGTCTTTCTGGCAAGACAACAGTTTTGTTTTTACCTCCTCGTCATATGGTTTCCCATGGTTCGGTGTATCCACGAGAACATGGCATGATCATTCAATCTGTCCGCGCGTGAAAACGTCATTCTGACAGAAATCGGTCAATTAACGTCCAGAATGTCAACATGGAATAACCATCCTGTTCTTTGTTAGGAAGACACAATGGCCCCATATAAGGTTACAGCAACAAAAAAGTGAAACATACCAGTCATATCAATAATAAAGAAAATGTAGTCGAGTTTAAATATTTCTACTCGTACAAAACTGACACTTTGTGAAGAATTGTTAATTTTCATGTTGATTTAAGAATGATTATTTCATCATGAAAATGAGCGCACATGGGCTAAGAGGGGATAATGGTAATGAAAATTTGGTGACATATAAATATTGTTTCTATGGCATTGGCCCAGAAATTAATTTGGTTCATATCTGTGCCGAGTCGTATAAAAATGACCGACAAAAAATGCCCCTCGTTCGATGATATTATGAGTGTTGTATTATAATGTTCTTGTGGACTTCTAACATAACGGCCGGTTACAAAGCCACATGTTTTTTTATATAAATAAACGATAAGTTTACTCAATCCGGTATCTTTCATTCTAATATGACACGTAGGGTCCACACACGTTACATAGCGTTATTAAATACAACAGTGACGTAACAATGTGCGGATGACATCACATAATAAAAGATACCATTCATGAGAAGTTTTTCGGATACCAGTGCATTCACTGATGGGTAAATGTACACAATTCAAGTATTTCATGACGAATTTTAAAGGGCGACGGTAACAGATGGTCTAATTGCAAAAAATGATTTTTTTTTGAAAAAAATATGCAAAACTTTTGTGTTGACCACCTCGGGATGGTTAATAATATGCGATTCAGACAGAGAATGAGCCGAAATTACTAGACAGATAGCTGAATTTAGGGAGAATCCAAGCCTAAATTCAACCCCATCACTGATGGGGTTAGAATTATTTTCAAATTGTTGCGCATGCGCATACAGCGCGGACCATGATTCAAACGAGATTCATACTTAAATTTCAATATGACGTCATCATGTATGTTGTGACGTCATTTAAGAAAGTCGCATGTCCTACTGTTTTGACCTACTTTCGACATCGCTTCATGAATTTGGTATCAAATTGCGAAAAAATGAGTCGTTGCTTCAATAGTTTCTCGTAATCATTTAATCAGGTCATATAAAGCTTAAAAAGTGTACATATCGTTTGTATTTGACAATTTTTGGGTCCAAATCTGGGAAATAGTAGCTTTAAGACAAACATTTTAATTCGCGTTTTCCCTAGAATACAAAAAGAACAAGAGCTGTCACTGTAAGATGACAATGCCCCCGACACCGCTTTGATTTTAAATTATGGCCAATCTATGTTCAAGGTCAAGGTCATCCAGGGGTCAAGGTCACCAAAGTATGTGCCTACAGAAAGGTAATGTACCAAGGAATGTTGTGGTAAAGTATGAAGCGAATATGTTAAGTAATAAGGAAGTTATGGCCAATGTTAAAGTTTTTGGACGGAATGACGGACGGACAGACAGACGGACAGAAGGACGGACAGACGGACAAGTCAAATTTATGATGCCTCCCTATCGGGGGCATAAAAAGAAGATACCCAGTAACAAGGCATTTAACTTGTTTGTTTTAACTGTTCTAAAATATGAAGATCATTATGAGTGATGGAACTGGTCAAAGTTCATGATGCTGCATCACATATGAAATGTCTCATACTCGCGTTGCCCCAAATTTAAGATTCATTTAAGGATTTTTTTCATGTAAGAATAAAAAAATTCTAATGTGTTTTATTGTCCATTTAACGGCGTCTCGATCTAAGTAAGACTTCCTAATAATGAATGATCAACTGCGGTAGAATATCCTTTTAGGAGTTACATGTAATTCGTAAGTAATAATAGTCATGCTGGTACCAGCATCGTAATAATACTTTGTCAGTTTCTTGTCATATACAGCAAATATGCAAATTCAAATATATATATATATATATATATATATATATATATATATATATATATATATATATATATATATATATATATATATATATATATATATATATATATATATATATATATATATATATATATATATATATATATATATATATATATATATATATATATATATATATATATATATATATATATATATATATATATATATATATATATATATATATATATATATATATATATATATATATATATATATATATATATATATATATATATATATATATATATATATATATATATATATATATATATATATATATATATATATACTAAGCTTAAAATGAACAATGCTGCCGACTCTCTAAAATAAAAATTGAGCCAGAATCTATGGAGGGGAATATCCGCCAATTCTTCTTACTGCGACATTACATTAGTATTATGCTACATTAATAGTTCAATTCTATTTTCTGCAAGTGCATTCGTCCTAGTGCCAAATGCGTACTTCATACTTCCAATTTTTGACGGTCAAACTTAAGAAAGGTGTAATCAAAACTGTAAGTAAGCAGTATTAATTACTAAGTATGCACTAGAAATGCAAAATTAAGATATTTGAAGTATGCAGTAGTAAGTACTAAACAGACACTTAGTAAGATGCATTTATAAGAACGAGCCTATGTCTGCCATCATTAGTAATGTATGTGCTGGTTACCGGCTACTAACTTCTAGCGCAAATTATTAATGAAGGGAGATCACTCCAGTACACACATCAATCACTTCGAGATTTTCCGTAAGAATGTGCTCTTGGTTTCAATGGGGATAGACATAAAAATGGAGATAGCCTATTACTTCCCTTTATATCTCTTTTATAAAAAAATATAACATCTACTCCTTTTATCGGATAAATAATCAAATCACTGTATGCTTTTATGCAATCAGTATTATTTCTATAACGCATGTTTAATTAAAGTGCTTCTGTCCGATTAAAACATTTGGAATTGAAAAGTATTTTTACACTTATATATAAAAAGTTTTTCGCCTGAGAAAGTGTCAAGTCCCAATATCATAAATTAAATCGATCCTTCCGAGTCGGTATATGATCTGTTTTCACGAGTGGAAGTAAACCAATCCCATAGAACCTACCATTGAAGTAGGCTACATACCAGAATAT